>JANVCC010010369.1:6654980-6777643 GCA_025345505.1 Todiramphus chloris collaris
TTCATCCCCTTTCTGAGAGTGATACTATGGATTAAGATCAGGATGGAAAAAAAAAACCAAAAACCAGAACTGCAAAGTTAGTATGAAATCAACCTTCTTGCTCTTTGAAGTCCTTTATCCTTATTCTGATTTTAAAATACATTGATTAAATTGAAAGACTTTTCTGAGAGTGATTGAAATGTGAGGAACCCCTCCAATCTTTCTTTTTACTACCACCACCATGGCATAAGTGAAGTCAACAGTTTCCATTAGAAAGCCATGTATCACAGGTAAGAATGAGAGAGAAAATCAGGTTTGTTTGTTTTTCTGTGACACACAGAGGTACTACAAGGCTATTTTTTTTTTTTTTTTCCTGGACAAGCCCTCTTTCACCTTCAGCAATCTTCCCTGAGTAGAATCAGAAATGTTCACACATTTTCCCAAGATTTCTCTGTGTAATAAAGTTTAACAATCACTCCAGGCAAAGCCCAGATACAGCTACCACTACAATATGCACTATTGTTGTGAGTGCTGTGTTGATAATCACAGGCTCCATAGGGGCATCTTGTTCACCCTGCCTCTGATTTAATTCAAGTGCTGTGTACTGATTCACCGTAAAGTTGATGTGTGCAATGAAACTCAGTCAGTGTAAATATGAAGATCATCTGTGTATGTATTTCTGTCTGAAAAACACTGAGAGCCCTAGCACTAGCAATTGAATTCACAAAATACCACAAAATTTAAGTAAAGTTCAAAAGTTATAAAACTGGATCAAGATTCATTGCATTCCACTTGCTAAAGTACCTACGATTAAAATGTGTTTTCTTAATCTGTAGCAAAAAATCCTCAAACGTCAAAGTCCAAATAACCCTTTCTGACCAAGAATGACTGTAGAATTGAATATACTTGTCTGCAGTCTCAGTGAAGAAACAGAGCCAGATTTTTGCATATTTCTGGAACAATATGAAAGTATTTTAAACATTTAGGAGGCAAAATGTCTTTCTAGGACATTACCTTGTTATTTGTTTCTAGCTGCAAGTATGTCTTTGATACAATTAAATGCTTTTTACAGAAGTTATATTGAAGTACAATAAAATAGACTGCTTAAAAACAGGAATGTCTTTGAAGATTAAGATCAGAGAGACTGTGAAAAAAAAATGGGTTTAGAGCTGCATTTTTAGATGATGGCCATAGATGTTATTGTAAACCTTTATAAAAATTACGCGTGAATCCTAGAAGCACTGTTCACAGAAAGCTACAGAATCAGAATAGCTTCAGTAACTGCTAAAAACTATGAAAACATTTACAATACAATTTATCACTGCAATTGTCATCACAGCTGGGCATAGAGTAGGAAAATGTTAGACCTGCAAGTAAAATGAAAAAGTTGCTAACCAGTCATGTCTTCGGAGATATATTTGTAATCACATGAATACAAATATTCAGCCTTCTGAAATTGCAAATCCTAGTGGCTTTGAGGGGGGAAAATCTGAAGATAAAGTACATTTGTTAATGTATAAGCAAACATAGGCTTTATATTTACAGTGCATGTACACTTAGTTCTATCTCCTTTCTGAAATATATAGAGGATATAGAGGCTTATTAAAAGAATGCAGCTTATATGTATTGTAGGAATATATGAATATGGTCAATGTAAGTGTGTTGAAGCAGTGTGACCTAAACATCTCACAAGCATGTAGCATCATCAAAGTTATTTAGCTAGTCATCCTGAGATGTCAGAGGATGAATAAGCAAGTCATATCTGCATATTGTGATTTTAATCATTCAGAAACGAAAAGAGAAATGGAAGAAATATTCCACAAGATAACACGTCCTGTAATACATGCTCATATATATTTCCATACAGACTCTCTCAGTTCTGAAGTGCCTCTCAAATAATAATTCGTTTCTTTTTGCAGTGTAACTGTTGTAGATTCAGCAGAAATCAGAGAAGAAACCTCTATAGTCACTGTTCTGCACTAAGGTTTGTTACTACTAGAATGATTCAGACCCCCTGTTCTGCAGGAAACAACTTGTCTCTCCTCTAACAATAAACTTCTTATAAAAGACTTAACAAAACCCCCCACTTATATCACTGAAATACTACAAGCACCAGAATAAAAATAAACTGACTGATGAAGTGTTGGTCAGAAACGAAAGCTGAACATCAGCAAGGTGTGCACTGCTAAAAATAAGTTGCAACAGAAATTAGATTTTTTTTTTTTTTCTGATTGACATTACATTAACCCTTAAACTGCAGAGGTTTTTTTCAGGCTGTCTCTCTGTGAAGTTGTGAAAAACCCACAAATGAATCCCCAAACTCATAATAGGAAATAAAAATATAAAAAAGAAAAAAAGGAAAAAAGAAAAAAAAGATAGGCAGGAATAAAACAAAACAATAATTTACCATGCTTGGTGTATTGGTGAAACATAATAATTCAAAGCCATAGAAAAAAATCAACTAAATATGTAAATTTGTGTTCCAACTGTACGTGTGAGTTAGTGACAAAGCCACACACAGTATGCATTGCTCTTGTATTTCTCTGGAAATCTCCTATCCACACCACTATAGATCTATATTAATCCTCTCAAGGGTAAAAAGTGTTTTTGCAAAATGATATTGCAAACTTGTCTTTTTAGAGTCCGTTAATTAACTATGGCATTAAGTCACAATTTCAATATCTGAACTTATAATGAATGATTTACAGTTAAGACTGTTCAGAGATAGTCATCATTCTATAAAGATCTGATGTTATCTACTTGGACTCATACAAAGTATTTGACCCTGTTCTGCATGACAAACTTGTCTCTAAATGGAAGTGACATGGATTTCACAGATAGACCACTTGGTAGATAAGGAATTGTCTGGATGGTCTCACTAAAAGAGCTGCAATCAACATCTCAATGTCTAAGTGGAGACCAGTGACAAGTGGAGCTCCTCAGTGGTTGGTATTGGAGCTCATGATGTTTAACATCTTTGTTGGCGACATGGACAGTGGTACCAAGTGTACCCTCAGCAAGTTTTCTGATGGCACCAACATGAGTGGTGTACTTGCCACACTGAAAGAAAGGGATGCCATCCAGAGGGACTTGGACAGCCTTGGGCAAGGCAGTGCAAACCTCATGAAGTACATAAAAAGAAGTGCAATGTTGTGCATCTGGATCAGGGCAAACACTGTCATCACTACAGGCTGGGCAATGAATAGACTGAGAGAAGTCCTGCAGAGAAGGACTTGAGGGTACTGATGGATGAAAAGCTTCATGTGACCCAGCAATATACATTTTCAGCCCAGAAGCAAATTACATCCTGGGTTGCATTGAGAGAAGCATGGCCAACAGGTCAAGGGAGGCGATTCAATTGCTCTCTTCTACTCTCATGAGTCCCCCACCTGGACTACTGCATTCAACTCTGGGATGCCCAGAATAAGATACACAAGAGGAGGGTCACAAAGAGGATAAAGGGGTTGGAACACCTCCCCTGAGAAGACAGGATGAGACAGCTGGGATTGTTCATCTTGAAGAAAGCTCCAAGGAGAATTTGTAGTGCCCTTCCAGTACTTAAATTGCACTTACAACACAGATGGGGAGGAACTTTTCATTGGGAATGTAGTGAAAAGACTAGGGTAGTGATTTTAAACTGGAAAAAAGTAGATGTAGATTAGGTATAAGGAAGAAATTCTTTACTGCATACATGGTAGTGAAATACTGCAAGAAGTTCCCAGAGAAGCTTTGATGTCTGCCCCCTGGAAGTGTTCAGTGCTGAATTTGATGGGGCTTTTAGCACCCTGACCTTATGGAAAGTGTCCCTCACTACAGGGAGGCTGGAATTAGATGATCTTTAATATCCCTTCCAACTGTTGCATGCTGGTCATAAACCAGAGCGAGATATTGTTCATATTCTTGGGAACAGAATTAAGACTCAAAACGGAGTCAAAGTGCCAAGTGGCTTTATTTGCCTGACAAAAGTTTGCAAAGCAGAGAGAGAAAGAGAGAAAGGAAAGGAAGGAGGATAAGAGTCAGTTGCGATAGCTACCACCACAGATCTGCGGTGTCCCGTCAGTCTGATGTGCTTTCAGGTCCGGTGGGAGAATGTTCTGTTTGATGTTCATGGCTCCTGCTCTTTTATCGGGGACTGTCCTGCTTATCCACACCTACCAACTGGCGGTGGCACGCATGCCCAACACCGTCTCTGAGGGGTCTCAGGTGGGTTTCAGGGGTCTCCGGACCCCTTTGTCTTGCAGGCCCTGGGTCTGGGCTCATGCGTAGGGGTGTGGTTGCAGCTTTCCACACTGATAAGGCACCATTCCTGACAAGCTGTGGTCTGGTTCGTGGTTAGGAGCCTGTCCCCACTGATAGAGCTAGGCTGCTTTGTCATTCCTTCGGAAAAACCATCGTCCAGTTTGTTCACACTGATAGAGCAATGTTGAGGCATACACTACACCGCCCTTGTCACTGTCTCTGACACCAACCCAAACCATTCTATGATTCTGTGATCTCATCATCATTCAGTCCAGTCTCAGAGAGGAATTTTAATAGATAAATTTAAACTAAAACAAAAGGTTCACACAGTTTAAAGTTATCTCAGTTCTTTTTCCCAAAAAGGACAACAGTTTCCTTTATATAGGTATGGCTGCAGAGTTGTTCAGCTACAGTTACACCACAGGTGTTAGAATAGTGGGTGTTCCCTAGAAGGTATTAAAAGAGATATGATATGAATACAAGCCTTCATGAAAGTAAGTCAAAGTTGAATAGAAATTGGAGTTCAATGCTTGAAATGGAATGGCAGCCTGAAGGTTGCTCTAACTATCCTTATGGACATGTATATATATATATAATCTAACAAAAGATAATTACATTATTTTAAAAAGGACATTGTTTATAAAATTGCTATTCACTGCCAAATCTAACTGTTGTACAGTGGCACTGAGAAACAAATTTCCTTCTGAGAGTCTCCAAAGTGGTGTAGCAACATCTATGTTCAATGTACAGAAAATTGGGCAAGAATAATAGCATGTTTGCTTATGTTGTCAATAGCCTTATTTTAACAAACTTACTAATGAACTGATTCAAAACTTTTGTACACGGGAGGCAAGATTAAAGCTTAAGTGTAAGGAGGTAAAATTCAACATTTAGTATTAGCTATCATGTAGAGGTTTACAGGAATTGTGTGTCCTGGAAGTAGATGACCTTTTTTATTCACCCTGTCCCAGGTAATTTTAGAAATACTATTACATGAAATTATTACCTTCAAATACTAAATTTTTACTCTAAGTACATTCTTGCAATTTTATTTATTCAGCTCACAATTCCAGTGTAGACTGGTAGCCAGTTTAGTTTACACAGCCAGTGGTAGTTTACACAAAACACGTGATCTCCTGTGAAGCAGCATTGGTTCTACAAAGTGCCTCTGGTACATAGGTCTGGAGAAAGAATTTAACTACAGTCCCCATCTCTAGCCTCGTCTTGCAAACTCATCAGGACTTAACTTTTATTGCCACTACATTTTAAATTGATTAAATTGATTTAAATTTATTAAATTGATTAAATTGATTTAAATTGATTAAAAATAATGTGGGCTTTTTCCTTGGTTGAATCTTTGGCAATCTCTCTCTTCAGCCTTCTCCTGTTTAGTGGGAAAGGTGCTGAGTTGCCAACAGAACTTTCTAGGCCTTTTGCACAATGTCCCAACACAACACACAGAAAGCATGTCCTTTGCCCAATGCATTGGAACTAAGGCTCCACTACCACAAATGTACACCTACTGTGGACCACAAACTGCAAAAGAAACTAAGAACAACTAACAATTTTTCAGCCATGCCATCATCCAAGGCGTCTACCTGAGCCTATACTATGGAATATTGTATATATTAGTTCATGTCTAATGAGCAACATAAATTATCTTGCTAGATACCTCTTGTCCCTTGTCTTAGTACAGCTCAACATTCACACACAGGATAGGGAAAAGGACTAGAGAAGGAAAAAAAACCCGATTAGGTGCTGCTAGAACAGTCATTCCCTTCCTCAAGGAAGCAGAAAGCTTCAGTGAAATTTCCATCCCTCCCCGCCCTTCCCCCCCCCGCCCCCCCCTTGTCATTTATCATGGGAAGAGTAAAAGCAAAACAAGAAAGCAGTAGCAAAGGTAGATGTTCTCAAATTTAATGAACAGATGTTACTCCATGAAACAACTCCAGTGGAAACTCACCTTCTTAGGATTTCAGAAAATGTATATAAGATTTTTATATTTTTCAGAAAAAAAGCCAAACCAGCATTGTTTTCCACAACTGGTCATCTGTACTTCAAGCCTTAAATACTTACTTCTTAAAACTTGTTAAACTATCCTAACACCTCTGGATTCTTTTTCTCTAGGTAGTTCCTTAAATTTTCACATAGAAATCACACAGAATTGTCACAGTTGGAAAAGACCTCTAAGATCTCAGTGTCCAACTGCCAACAGAACAAAACCAAAATCAAACAGAACAGACAAACAAACAGACAATACAAAACAACGAAACCAAACCAAACCAACAAACAACAAAAAACTACTCCACGACTCCACAAAACCAGTCAACCAAAAATAACCCACAAAAAAACCCAAAGCAAAACAAAAAACACCAATATAACACCTTACTATCCCACTGGAACATGTCCTGAAGTGCCTTATGTACACATTTTTTGAATACCTCCAGGTATGGTGACTCCATCACATTTTTCGATCGAAACTTTCATCCTCTCTGGGATACAACATATTTTGAGAGTGAGATGATTTCTCAGGTTCAACAGAACCTGCCAGCTAGCCAAATCCCCTCAGTTCCACCACGGTCTCCTTATATAGGAGGCATCTAGTCAATTCAAACTGAGAGTAAACTGCTTCCCTTAAAGAACCAGTTAAGAGTTAACATTGTCTTCTTTTAAAATATTAACAGATTATGAATTTGTAGAAGACTGGATTTAAGTGAGTAGAGAAGTGTTTGCATTTTCTGAATGATCTTGCATGAGGAATGCACAGGAAGTTTATCTTTGGGGGCAAATAATTTAAGGAGAAGCAAAATATATTATCATATTGTGTGATCCACCTTCTTCTGTTTTTAGAAGACATCAAAGTTCAGAATAAGAACACTTTTTTAGATCACAGTTATAGAAGGTAAAAGTGAGGGGTGGAGAGAACACAGTCTGTGTTGAGAAATCAGTGGAGTAATAACAAAAGTGATGTTAGAAGTTTCAATACACTGTGATCCTGTTTTCCATTTGATTCAAGGATGTTAATTTAAATCTTATTTGGAAACTTTGTACCTTTACTGTTCTGTACTTTTGTAATAAAATTATGGTTATTGAATTGTAAAATGCTGCACTGGGGATATGGGAACTATTAATCTAATTTGATTGTTAGACGCATTTTCTTTATATTTTTTTCTGTGTGTGTATGCATTAACCTATATTTTGCAGATTTCTACAGTTACTTAAATCTTTCACACAGGCCAAAATTTCATATTGATTTTGCAATAAGTTCTATATTTTCAGGAGAATCAATCAAGCAAACAAATAAGTAAAGTAGTTCTGTTGTGAAATTACAAATATGCAGAAGCAAGTAGAAAGAGACTTGACTTTTACTCAGAAGTATAAAATTAGCAGTAATTTCTGATAATATCACCTTCCTTATTCTTTTGTTCATGTACTGATACTTTCCCATCTTTTCAAAGCATTTGCATGCTGAAAAAACCCATAGCAGAAAATGAAATAAAATTAAGCAAGTGCTGCCATATTTGTCCAGATTTTTGCAACATAACAAATTTCCCATGAGCTTGCAGGAATAATTTTTCATGAAATGTTCAACCTGAATTGGTTTTGGTTTAACTTTCATTGAAGGATGCCCACAATGGAGCAGAAACAGCAGCTTTGTGTGCTAACCCCAACAAGCTCCATGAGTCTTGTCTGGAGAGTTCGAATCTTTGTCGAACAGCCGTCTGTTTCTCTGGAGAGCATTTCCATTGCCTGTTCTCATCAGCAATAGTCTGCTTATCAGGTTCGATGACAGTTTCTCCTCCAAAATTTGAGCTTATGAATTCAAATACATGCACACAGTTTGCCTCAGGTTATGGTCATAAATCTTGCTTAATCAATAATATGTAGTTCTTCCAGGGCTTCCTGTATGGTCTCAGTGGTGAAGCTTAAAGAATTTGAAGGCCAGGTTTTGAAAGCTGTGATTTATGCAGGGGGAGAGGAGAGAAAGTAAAAAAGGGAATATGAAAAATATGGTATACTGAGTAATACATGGATAAAACTAATTTATAGACTGCTTTGCTTGATCAAGAAAGTCCATCAATATGGATTTTAATTTATAAGAATATCCTAAGCAAGCCAAATTGGAATCGAAGGAAACCATGGTTTACAGTCACAAATCTGTTTGCAATGTTCTCAGTTTGCTAGGCACATTTACTTGGTATCGGGACTCACGAAAAAATCCAGACAGTGATCCTTGCTGTGGAAAATCATGACACCTGTATCTTAATTCTAAACAAGCTGGAAATAAACAATATTAGGAATCATAATATCTGTGAACAAAGTATTCCTAATGATAGGATTTGCATTTCTCTTTACAGCAAGTTGTCTTTGTTCAAATATGCATTTTTAATTTTCACTCCCTGGATGAGAATCTCCCTATTTGTATTTTATAATTAAATGCTACACTCTCAATCTCTATTTGTCTATTTACACAGATGGAGTACTGCATGTTAACAAGAATCTCTTCAGGGGTTTGTGTGCTTCTTCTGTAAAGAAATTGCAAAAAAAAACCCAGTAATCTCTCAGTTTATAAATGAGCCTGCATTTTCTCTCCAGATTAATTAATGACAATTTGAAATAAAGGCATTTATAGTGCTGTCCTGCTTTCATACATATTGTGTGCTATACTATGACATATTGATGCATTTTCTTCATACTTTCCTACCGTTAGCATAATTTTCTAAGCAAGCCTTATCACTTTGATTTGCAGTATTTGTACAATAGCAAGTATTTCTACAAAATACATACATGAAACATTTCCATTTTCAAAATCGGAAGGAATGAAGATAAAATTTTTCTTTACAAGGAGGCTTTTTTTTTTCATGGAGACAGTGGAAAGAAAGCACAAGTTAAATTACTGTCTGACAGAATAATATAAGGTCAAATAAATTGATTCTGAGTTCAGTTTTAGAATTAATAAAGAAATGACACCTGAGTAGTCTTAGTGTTTTTCCTGTTAATAAGCATCACATACTCTATATTTATTTCTTTTTAATAGATGGTTGTTTATAAATAGAAGCATGATAAAACTAAGCTTTTAAATTATGTTGATACTTTAAGTATACTTATTGTAAGTGTACCTTCAAGTCAGAATAACAATAATTATCTAAGAAATTCTATCAGTATTTTCCATATAGGTTTTTAATCAATATTGACATTTTATTGAAGCTTTATCTGAGCTTCAGCTACTCCAAGTAGCCAAACTCTTAACGTTTTGTAAGTCTGGAAATGGAAAAACCCTTCACAGGTTGAAACTTTCTCTACCTGCTAAATTACAGAGAAACCTATAAACAGCTGTAATGTCAAAATGATCTGACATTTTAAGAAAAAGAAAACCAAAACTGAGCACCAACAACTTTGGAGATGACCCACTATGGTTCATGTTATTCCCACCTCTTGTTCCTAGCAAAAAGTGACCAAGAAGCTAAGGAGTCCAGAGCATTTTCATGTATCTTTAGTGCCGGACACAACAATTTTTGAGACACCACATAAAATGAAACACCACTTCCATAACCTTTGAAACAGACAACTTGACATTCTGGTCCCCTTGGATTAAATGTGAGGTAAACCTGCTTTGGCAGGGTGTTTGGAGTAGATGATGTCCAGAGGTCCCTTCTTCTTCCCTAGCACTCTGTGATTCAGTGTGATTCTGTGAGCTTTACATTGATTTCCAGTATGTTTAAACTCAGTTTTGATTATCACATATGTATTTGGAAAAAGCTGAACCCAAAAGTCTGTGTTCAATAGCCTTCTGCTCTATAAGAAGAGGGCAAGAAATGTCACACTCTGACACAGACAAAACTGTGACACTATTCAACTGACTTCACCAAAAAAGCCCTCATTTAGTTTCTGCTGAAATGGTGCATGGGCAGAGGCAAAACTGGTGAATGGAATATACCCCTCAAAGCACTGTTGACTGTCTCTGCTGAGTGGTACACAGTGGTGACTTGTACATGAGGCAAGGACTACTCTGCTGAGCTAGGAATTATTGATGCCAGACAGTAGCAGAAGGTGTTGTTCCCAGCAAATAGGGACTGAAGACAAAAATATTATTTTGCAAATAACAGTAGGCATATTGAGACTTATGTTTTGGAAGAGCTTGTAGAATGTCAAGCTTCATGTAGTATGGGAAGTGATGTTTCTGAAATACCAACAATTAAGTCCCACTGCCTCATAGTTTGTCTGTCTCATTTCAAATCCTGGTCTTGGCTTGGCATGGCTGATGTAAGTCAATACTTCGACAGTTAGATGGCATTTGTTCAATTCAGATGACACCCGTCACGCTGACTTTTGTTCTAAAGCTCTGAGAGGTTAATTGAATGGATATGAAGAATAAGCCAGGCTAAAATTGCCTCAGCTCTAACTCAGAAGTATTAAGCCTCTGGACTTAATTTAAGGCTTCTCTATTTTGTGCATTAGACTGAATCATGAAGGCAGTTTAGAGGAGAAAATGTTAATAAAAGACAACTTAATTTTTAAATTTGCATATGGTAGGAAATTTCAATGCACCAGAGTTTAGTGGTTTCTGTACCAATCAATGAGACTAAGGCTTCTCCCAGCTGATATGTTTATACTACTATATACAGGAAAGTGTGATATGATCAGTTTGGGTTTTTTTCCCTCAATTTGCAGGTTTGTTTATAACCTTCAAAAATTAATTCACAAACAATTTAATGTCAGTTTAGGGGGTTCTAATATGACCTTCATTTTAATTTCAATAGAAACACATTGCAGACTTCTGTTTTAGATGCAAATTAGTGAAGAGTATAGTTATTATATGCTGTGTTCAATAGGTAATTATGACATGATTCGGAACATTTCTTTAAAGTATTATGCTTAGTTTTGTAAAACAGCAGGCTTTCTTGGAATAAACAAGCAAAGCTAAATCTTCTAATATATATATATATTTTTTTTCCCTCTGCATTACCAAATGGAGTTATGTTTCTCTCTAAATTGGAGGAGGCTTGAGATGAAGACAATGTAAGTAGACAGTGTGAAGTGCCTTGTTGAAGAAAAATAGTACCTTAGTTGGAAAATATGCTCAGAAGATTTTGTAGGGAGTATAGTTGTAATCTTACACAACATTACTTCATGTTTACTGTAAGAATCTTGTTGATTGATTGCATTTCAGCACTTTTCAGTTTTCAGGAATTTCAAAGTCCTCGTGTTTATAAGACGACACAGAGTATATCTTCATATGGTTGCTATTCTAAACTGCAGAAGTATGTATTAATTTTTCAATTCCCCTACTGGCATCCAATAGCATACAGCTTGTGTTTAGTGTCAATAAAAATTCAAAATTTTGCTTTATAAGCCTTCTTGTAGTTTTCTTTATCTGTGGAATTGCTATAATTTCTATAAAAATATCAATTTTGTGGAGGACAGAGGGGTCCTGCTCCTGCTCATATCCCAAAAGGCTCCACTCCCCATCTCCACTGATGAGTGTCTCAACTGTCAGGAGATACAATTTTCCTGCGAGGCCTGCCCAAGAGAGATGCTACACACCACAGGGCACCCTGTGGTATTTCCTGCGTGACCATGGGGAAGGCATGAGAAAATGGGATGGAAAACCTACATTGGTATTACAGGTATGCATTGCAAGGTAAAATGATCACAAAGAGGGAACCCCACCAGGAAAAGTGGTGCTCCAGTTTCCAGTGGGCAGCTCCCCAGATGATGTAGGTGGGCTTCTGATCCTTATTTACAAGATGAAAAAAATTATTTTTGGTTCTACTTCATCAATGTACTTCACCTCATTTTCATCAATGACCTGAAGGAGGGCATAGAGTTTACCCTTGGCAAGTTTGTTGATGATATAAAACTGGGAGGGGTGGCTGACACACCAGAAGTCTGTGCAGCTATCCAATGAGATCTGTAAAGGTGAACCTCATGAGGTTCAATAAGGACAAGTGTAGATTCCTGCATCTGGGGAGGAATAATACCAGGCACTGGTACAGAGTAGTGGTAGCCCTTCTGGAAAGCAGCACCATGGAGAAAGACCTTGTAGTCCTAGCGGATGGCAAGTTATCTACAGGACAGCAATGTGCCCTTGCAGCCAGAAAGGCCGATGGCATCCTGGGGTGCATTAAGAAAACTGTGTCCAACAGGTGTAGGGATGTCCCCCTCCCCCTCTACTCTGTCCTAGTGAGACCGCACTGGGAATACTGAGTCCATTTTTGGGCTCCCCAATTTAAGAAAGACAGGGATCTAGTCTAATGAAGTACTACGAGGATGATTAAGGGAATTAAGCATCTCCCCTAGAAGAAAAACTGAGAGAACTGTGTCTGTTTAGTCTTGAGAGGAGAAGACTGAGAGAGGATCTTATTAATGTCTATAAATATCATGAGGGTCACAACAACCCCCAGCACTGCTCCAGGCTTGGGGAGGAGTGCTGGAAAGATGCCAGGCAGAGAAGGACCTGGGGGCATTGATTGACAGCCAGCTGAACATGATCCAGCAGTGTGCCCAGGTGGCCAAGAAGGCCAATGGCATCCTGGCCTGGATCAGGAATGGTGTGGGCAGCAGGAGCAGGGAGGGGATCATTCCTCTGTACTCGGCTTTGGTGAGGCTGCACCTCAAATACTGTGTCCAGTTTTGGGCCCCTCTCTACAAGAAGGACGTTGAGGTGCTGGAGAGGATACAGAGGTGGGCTACAAAGCTAGCACAAGGTTTGGAGCGTGTGTCTGATGAGGAGAGGAAAGGCTGGAGGATCTGTGGCTGTTTAGCCTTGAGAAACTGAGGGGAGGGGGAGAGGCTGAGGGGAGACCTTATTGCCCTCTACATCTCCCTGAAGAGAAGGAACCTTAACTCCCTGAAGGGAAGTTGTAGAGAGGCAAGATTTGGTCTGTTCTCCCTGGTGAAAAGTGACAGAAGAAAAGGAAATGGCCTGAAGTTGAATCAGGGCAGGTTCAGGCTGGGTCTCAGGAAGCATTTCTTTCCAGAAAGGGTTGTCAGGCATCGGAATGGCCTGCCCAGGGAGCTGGTGGAGTCACCATCCCTGCAAGTGTTTAAGAGACAGTTGGAGGTTGTGCTTAGGGACATGATTTAGTGATTTTTGATAGGGCTAGGAATAAGCTTGGGCTTGATGATCTTGCAAGTCTCCTCCAGCTGAAACTATTCTATGAGGGGTGGGTGTCAAACGGAAGGGGCTGATCTCTTTTATGTAGTGCCCAGCAATGGGACAAGGAACAAAGGATATAAACTTGACCATAGAAGGTTCCACCTCAACCTGAGGAGGAACTTCTTTACTGTGAGGGTGACAGAGCACTGGAACAGTGCCCAGGGTGATTGTGGAGTCTCCTTCTCTAGAGACTTTCAAAACCTATCTGGATGCATTCCTGAGCAGCATGCACTAGGTGATCCTGTTTTGGTAGGAGGTTTGGACTCCATGATCTCTAGAGGTCCCTTTCAACCCCTAGCATTCTGTGATTCTGTGATAATGTAAAGAAAATTATCACACAGCTTCATTCCTTATATTATTTTTATTTTGAATATTTTTAGGTAAACAATCCTGAATACTTCTGTTTCACTTGAAGTAAAACTAAAGGTGTTTCTGAAAATCTACACAAATATAAACTTGAAGTTAGGGTTCAAGTCATAGGTTAAATGTATTTTTATGTTTTCAACATTTACTGCTGCTGAGATTATTTGTAACTTTATTTGCCTGCCATTGAATTGTATCTTCTATTCTAAATTTCCTATTTTTGTTTCTCTGAAATCTACTGAGCAGCTCAATGCTGACTTGTCCAAATGAGGTCTTGCTTATGGGAAAAAAATGCTGTGGAGATCTTTTCTTCCTTACCACTCCTTTTCTGTGAATGCTAACACATCCATCTAGATGGTTTTCCAGTTTTGGGTTGTCATGGTTTAGGTCCAAGGCTGCCTTTCAGACCTATCACAGATGCTTTCCTTTAACCCCTTTCCCTCCCCAAAGTGGGAGAGAAAGGGAATGAGTGAGAGAGACTCAATGATTAAAAAAGGGATCTGGAACAGCTTTAACGAAAATGAAAATAATAATAATAAAAATGGAATATATACAAATATGTACAAAACAAATATTGACCCCAATCCCACAATCACCATCACCACTGGAGCTGTGGAGCAGGCCCTGGGGGAGTCCCAGACTGGGCCCCGCAGCAGACAGGAGCTGTGTTCAGGAGCTGGATTCTGGTACCAGGTTCAGGAACACACAGAGCGGGATCGAAGGCAGAATGGACAGAGTCCTGGGATGCTCCAAGAACGGAACTGAAACAAGACCTGACCCCTGTCAAGCAGATCGGGCAAAGTGGGCCAAGAGGGGAAAAGAACCACAGACCCTCCAGATCCCTCAGCTTTATACCGAATATGCTGTATATGGGCTGGAATACCTTGTTGGTCAGTTCAGGGCCACCTGTCCTGTCCACTCCTCCCTGCAGGTGCAGCCTTTCACTTTCTGCACCCCCCCCAATGTGGTACACAAGATCCAGCAGTGGCCTTGGTCTGCACACCAATCCTTGGTAGTAACTCTAAACACAGGGTGTTACCACTGCTGTAAGCAGACATTGCCTATGAAAACAGGCTTCTAATTTCAGACTGTGCAGTTAGTTAGAAGAACTGAGCTGAAATGTAAAATCATTGAACAGAATTAGTTCTGTTCTCACTCAAACCAGGACATGGGTACACAAGGAAGACATAACAAAACAAGTGAAAATTATTACTGATGTTAACATTCCCTTAATCAGTCCATCAGCTTTATCCCATCTGTAATGAACATCCATTTATACCTTGAAATCTCAAGAAAAACTCAATAACAAATGAAGATTGTCATCAGAAATTCACTATCTGCGATAAAACACATTATGTCTATATTCAAATATATTACAGTATTAACTGAAAGTGCTATAATTTAAAAGGAGAACTATTATTCTTTTAAATTTACTTAGGAATATCAACATATAAAGTACTCCATATTTATCTTGTCACAATATAGTATTTTCAATTTATACCCATCTCCATTGTAATGAAATTAAGGTTCTTGATCTCTCAATGACCCTTGAAGTCTGCTTCAGAATTTTGTTTTGTGGGTATCATTTTCTTCTATATTGACATTAACTGAACTTTGTATTGTGTTTTAAAATGTTTCTGAAAGATGTATTGTAAACAGTGTCAACCTCTTTTAGTTGCTTTAGATTTCTCATTTGTTGACAATGACATAAATGGTGAAGACCTCAAAGACTGTTAAGTAAGAGTAATGAAGTTCTTAAATTATATATGGTATTAAGTTTTTGGCATCTGTTATTCCTACAGAAGTTACTTCATTACTTATATTTTAGAGCTTAAAAACACTAAATGTAGAGGGCTTGGAGAATTTTTCTGGACCATCAGGTTTGACTTTTATCCTCAGATACTACTACCTTAATAACTGTGCTTATAAATACCAAGCTTTATCTTAAAACCAGTCAGATTTTACTCTGACAAAGCTACTAAAATATTTTTGCTCATATTAGAAACATTGTTTGAAATAAATCAATTGACAGGTTACATTTCATACTGTTTCAACATCAGCACTGAAAGACAGGAGATTCTGGTATACTATTGTGAGGAATTCTGATTCAAAATACATATACTGTGAGCATTCATACATACAGGAACATGTGGTGAATTAGAGCAATTCTTGAGAACTGAATATAATGTATTATTAGGTAGCTTTAGAAAAAAGAAATTATTTTATAACTTCCATATTATATTTAGTTTTCATACATATTCAGACAATGTAGATACTACTTAGAGAAAAAAGTCAGTAGAAACATGTGCTTTTAGGGTTTATATGATGGTACAAATCAAATGGTTTTCTTGGAGTGACATCTCTGAGACAGGACTCGTGATGACAAGATGAATCAATTCCATTAAAATATATGTAAAAAAAAAAAAAAAAATCACTAATATTCCTATATATTGATTGTCTAAGAATACCTCAATTATGTTGGATGCTTGACTAACTAGCTAAAGTAAACATTTACAGAATTAATCTAGAATAAAATGTGCAGAATCAAACTTCATTATTAGACATAGCAACTTGTTTGTTGAGATTTATAAAAAATAACACATCCTAAAATAGAATCATGGAAGAAAATTATTTTAATAGAATTTTAAGAAGTTGGCATTTCAAAAGTTGTAATTTTCATTTTTTACTTCTATCCAAAATTTCTAGGAGCCATCTTAGACACAAACACCTGAAGTCCCCACATGTGAGATCTACCTGAAAGCATTCTTAACATTTGTTATTGAAGTCTGTAGAGGTTATGTAGGAACTTAAATTAGGCAAAAGCTTTAGAAAAAGTATATTTAGTTTTTTTCATCTAGTAAAAAAAAACCAAAAAACAAACTTCTCATAGACAACTTAAGTATTCTATTTTTCAACTTAAAGGCTACTGTGAGTCTTTATCACAATAAATATAATGAACTGCATTCATTTAAGTCTCAAAACCTTTATTAGGATATAGTTATGAAACTTTATTTTTTGAGATCATTATAATAATATCTGGAACCAGATGTCGTAAGAATTTTTTTTGTAAAAGCAAAACTACAAGAAAAAATATTTTTCGAAAAGCTAGTATATATTAAAAAAAAGAAATAACAATGCACATTAAATATTTTGATCTTTATTACTACTTTTCATTCTTAAAATAATGAGTTCAAAGACAGCAGTTTCTAAATCCAATTCTGTTTCTGCATAAATGTAAACTGAAAAAATGGTTAGTTTGATAAATTGTGTTTGTAAAAAAAAAATTATGATTAACGATTTTACTGTATTATTATATCTTATGAAGTCAGAGTAATTCATTGCTGAAATCAAACCAAAGAAACTTTAAAACTTTGATGCCACTTTTGAAAATAATTAAGAAATAAGAATCGTAACACAATAAGGAAGGAGTATCAGCATTTCATCTAACTTTATTTTCTCTATTTTAATTGGTGAAAGTATCTTCATTCTAATTTTTTTTTAGAAATATTTATCTTTTGAGGTACTGCTGTATCTGTATTTTCATGCTTCTGAAATAATAGCTTGGATCTCCAAAACAAAGCCATTTTTAGGAAAAAAGTTCCTTCACTCATTACATTACACATAATCAAGAGAGGTCCTTGTTTTAGTTTTTTCCATAATGTGTTGTGTAAAATTTACTGTTCTTCTTAGTTTACATGCTCATGACCCATGATGTTTTATACTCCAGAAAATATGAGCAAAATTCCTAGGGAAATCAAGTGATTTCACCTCAATAATACTTTTTACCTCTCTACCACTGTTACGCTGTTACTAAAACATGGTTCAGTCTAACTTTGCAATTCTTCATTTGGCCATAATTTTAATTCATGATCTAAGAAACCTGCCTTAATCTACTCTATATAAAACTGTTCAGATGATGGGACAAGGAAAGGTAATAGGTCCCTTTTTCCTTTTCTTTTTAGATTCCATCAGGCCTTTCAGAAGTCTATATAGGAGCAAGACAGAAAGAAAAGCTCTTTGCATTGATGACGTCTGATACTTCTTGATGCTCTAAGTCATTGAATTAATGTTATGGAAAAAAGGGCTCAAAGCAATGAAAGAAGTAAACATTCTGCATGAATCCCAAATGACGCTGAACAAAATTTTGGAAAAGAAATACCTATGAAATGGCAATTTCTATCTGATTTTGTATAAAAGAATGGTGATAGAGCAAGGCTGAGTGGTTACTTATGTATCAGGATTGCAAAATAAGCTGATTTACCTTTTCCCAAAAGTCAAATCCCACTTACTGCTGTTCATGATATTACTTTTCTAACTCGCGTAAGAATTCTGTTTAATGTAAATGTGGCAGATTCTGGTTCTAAGTTTTTGATAAAAAAGTATTTCCACTGGGAAGATTAAAGAGTTCTGCTCTTATGTTTGAATATTACTTTCAGAGTCAAGGGACTGTGTTGGTTCTATCTGTAACCTGTTCTTTATTTAAAGATAAAATCTGGCTGTCTGAAATCATGTTTTAGATCACTGTACCACTGCAGCAACATTGATTTGCACTTCTACATGAAAAATGAAAAGACTGGATGTCAACATTATACAGCATAATTATGCTGATGCTTCAGCTATGTTTCAGCACATGTCCTGTGGGGGTTAGGGTATCAGAAGCATGAACAGAGTTGGACTGAAAAATAAAATAGCTCATCCCTTTTATTATAAACTCATTTCCTATTCTTTGCCTTCTAAATATATGGAGCTTAATTCAGTATGTAGTTAGCATCAGTGGTAATTACTTAACAGAGCCTGGAGATATAGAACCATAGGAAAACAACAATGACATGAGAGAAAATGTTAATCCTTAAGTGTTTTCTGAACATCTCCAGCAGGTGATGGAGAGCCTGTGACATTGACAAAGGACACTACACCCTTCTGAAGCCACAGAGATCTCTTGAGTCCTTCACTCAGGAAGGTAAAAAAAACCAAACAGAAAACAACCAAAAATCAAACAAACTGGAAGAAAGTAAAAATGTATCTGGATGAAAAAGAAGAGTGGTTTTCTGTGATGTGATTTCTCTCCAGCTTTATGGATAAAAGTTAAGCAATGTTTCTTCTCATCTACTGCAAGAGATAAATGAATTTTCTACTTTGGAGAACTTTAAAAATGCATGAAATATTCTGACACTACTGACTTTCCTCACCACAGTCAAAAGGCCATGATGTATCAATATGTCCCTTCAAATAGTCAGAGGTACAAAATTTATTTTCTCTCTGAGACCATTCATGAAACACCCTTATTTCTTCATGCATTTCATTGCATGCACTGACAAGAGCAATGAAAAATATAGAAGAGAAACTACATATTTATTATTTGAACTAATTCCATATATAGTTGTTTAAATATACTTGAAAAAAAGATCCACTTTCCTTCTCTTCTAAAAGAATTTGTCAGAGACACAAGTGACAGATGCAGTCTTACTATACTCTGAAGTATGTGGAGACTTACCCTTGACTCAAAAGATGCTGAAAAATGCTTTCATTTTCTTATGATTTTGCAGTACAACTCAGTAAGTTAGTGGAAGCTCCAGTATGCATATTTTTTCTTGGTATGAAACTCTATGAGTAGTTTCATACCAGGTCCCATTCTGCTATTTTTAAAAAGATTACATATTTTAATGAGAGTTTGTCAGGAATATTTAGTGCTTCCAGCTTTGTCAACAGTTGGAAAATGACAGAACAGAAATCAAGCTGTATTTTTAATTTCCAGTTCTTCATACTGTTTTTGCTAACAATGACCAAGGTAATGTTTCATGTTTAGCCCTCAGAACTGCTTAAATTCCCAGAAATACTGGAAATGTTTCTTTTAATTAACTGTTCAGTTAGAAGACTTTTGGTTTAGTTATAAAACTAAAAAATAAAATTAATTTTAATTATAGTAATTATATTCAATTTGCAAGAAAAGCTGAAAAAATTATAGTAATTTAAAGATAATTTGACAAGAACATTCTGCTGAAGGAAAAGTCTGAAACAATCAGAAAATTTCATGTGAAATTCTGAGTTTCAAAGCTTCTAGATGTGACTGAGAATCTGGACTTCACAGAGTCTTGGTCTTCGTACTCTAAAAGCCCACAATGAGCTAAGAATTGGAAGCTAAACAGTTTCCAGTGTTTTCACATTTTTAGGGTTTTGGCATAGGACAGCTTAAATATTGAAACCTTTTTTTTTGCTTGAGGCTATCAGAAGTATTTTTATCTTTAATTGCTCTGACACATAAAATAAATTGTGCAAAACCTAAGATAAATAATCTAAGTAATTAAATGATAATTCAAGAGATATATAGGTCTAAATGTCTTCATTGATCTACTGAATATTCCTTAGCCTTCCCAGATAAAAGAATAATATAGCTATCATAAATTTTAATTTTGTTTTGTTTATATTACAATATATTCTAAAACTTACTGTCATCATCTCTGAACTACTGAGTTTTCTGTTTATCTACTGCAAAGATCAAGTACTAATTGGAAAGACTTCCTTTGGACAATACAACTTATATTGAAAAATACATCTATAAAATATTGAAGGCAAACTCTTATGCTTTTCCATTTCATACTGATGAATCAGGTTTTAGGAAACAGACCAGAGTTCATTCATTTTATATTTCAGAACAATCTGTAAACACTGATTAATTTTAATAGGTCAAGTGTCATCTCTGTTTTGAATACCTTATAATAAGAAAAAAAAGAGAACAAAACCACAACAGTGCACATTTTATTATCTGCCAGCAGTGTAATGGTATATATTATTCATCAGGTCCTAAGCAGGACAGAAAAAATTAAAATAAAAAAAAGGAGATTCAAAATTGTGGCTGCATAAATAGTTCTCTGAATACAATAAGGGCCAGAATGTTATCTCTGGATGCCAGATTATCATGGAAAACCAAGAGAATCAGGAAAATTACAAGATAATTTGAAGGTTGTTAGTCTGTATGAGAGTAAAACTTTAAAATATCAGAGGACACAGAAATTACAGGTACAAGACTGCAGGTTAGTACGTGGTGAGCAATTGCCAAAGTAATTCTGTGTATAAAGAAAATGATTTTACTATTAGCAAGTGATTTTGTGATTTTCAGGTTTCAGTAAGTGTTCAGCAGAAGTGCTGAACATGGAGAGACAGTAAAAGATCATTTGGGACTGTCCTTTTTAAACATGTCTATTGCAGAAAAGTCCTATGTTAACACAGATTTTAGAACAGTCTGTACGTGAAGAAGCTGACAAAACAGATGTGGCACAATGGTAAGTATCATTATGGCATTGATGTTTATCAATTGGAGTTACCACTTTGTCTTTTCCCTGCAGTCATAAAGCATAGCTGATGCACATGCCACTGTGTCTCCATCATGGAGGTTACATGCTATTGGATCATCTGCCCAATTCTAGTGCCCTTTTGCAAAGGGTCACTGTGTATACCCCTTCCTGCCTTTGCTAGAAAGTGATCTCCAAGTCCACCACATAGCTTCTCAAAAGTCTAATACTCACTCTGAGATGGACAATTGAGGACCTAGGGCAGTGAAGGAAACAACAGTCTCTAAAATATGTAAGGAGAAGGAAGAATGTGACATTATTGTGAGAACAGGCTCTGGGGTTGAAATGTGTAACTCTATTACAGAGAGAATTCCATCTTCATCTCTCTCTTGGGGATAAACTGAGAGATCATTCCTGGAAAACACACTTCTTAGAAAGACAGAAACTACTCAACTGAAAAGCAGCAAAATGTCAGAGACGGATCTGTTTCAGGACTAGAAAAATGCTGATATGTGTGGGAAAGGGTGTAGATTTACAAAACAGCACCTGCTTCTACCTGCTTCAGATCAAAATGAGAAAAAATGAAGAGTTCTCAGCATTGTACCTGCACCTAGGAGAGAAGACATATTCATACTGTAAGTCATACACAAGGTGAATTCCTAAGTCTTCTACAACTATCAAAAGAACTTTTTTCCTCAATTATGCCCATTACGCTTCAAAAAAATCTGTTTTCAGAAGGCAACATCAATGACAGCAGACGTATGTTACTGAAAAAAATATAACTCCCATCTCTGCTGCTCATTATATTGTCTGTGATACTGAAGGCATGAACAGTAAGTATTATCATGGTCCTATCAGCACTTCAAATATAAGATAACAAGTTCTGTGTCTTACATTTTACCCATTAAATTTTCTTACATCGATGATTTTTTCTGCATGTGTGTAGTTTTGCAACTCAAAGTGTTGCTAGGAGGCATGCTAAACCCCTGGTACTTCATTTACCTGTTTGTGCACACACATATAGATTTTATTCATATAATAAATAAGTATTCACAGTAATTTAGTGACTTTTTTATTTTCTGTGTAGTATTTTCAGTGATTGGATCACCCATTACAGCTCTAGAAAAGGATAGTCACATCTCATGGCAAGCAGATCTAGATTTATGACATGCTAAAGGTCACTGAACAATTATTGGGGTTACTAATTGACTTCAATTTTTAATATGTCTGTCAAAAATTTGTAATGTATATACAGCATACATGCTTCATAAAAATGATTAAGCTATTGGATCATTTTCAAAGGCCTTAAAGAAAACACTGTCTAGACAAAGAGAGGTGATCAACTATAAAATGTTCCTGCAAGATTATGGTTCTTTTAGAGCTTTAATGAGATGTTTTCTACACAGCATGACAACCAAATGAATAGCAAGATAATGGCATGGGTTCATTCCACCTGTAGTGGGAGAAGAGTTTGTTGCACTTATTTCACCCTTTTATTCATGTTTTCTCTCAAAATAAATTGGAACTGAGTCAAATACATTTAACATTGTAACTAGTGCTTCTATAAATAGACAAAATACACATTAAAAAAAAAAATCCTTTAGTCTCAGAACTGCTTTTATAATTTTATTATCATTATTATTATTATTGTTATTATTGTTATTATTATTATTTTTATTTTGCCTTCATGTTTTCATTTCTGCTCTTGATATTTTATGAATCCTTCAAAAGAAGGAAAGGATGTCTATTTACATCAGTAGTGATCCTGGAAAATTGACTGGCAATGTATGTAACACAATGATACTGCAGCTGTAAGCACTTTAATGCCATTTCAACTTCTGTGCCTTACTGCTTTCATTACAGAAGGTAATAGAATGAAATCAAAGAGGTCAAGATTACAATACTGTTATTCAAATAGAATAATACTTTCTTCAAAAATTGTTCAGATTCCTTTGGGGGGATTGTTCATAAAACACAGTGCTTGCTAAATGGAGTTGTTGCCTTTTAGCTCTGCTCAGCTTCATATCCTCAAAGATACGTATCTTCTGTTTTCAGTGGGATTAGTGAGATTTAGATACTATTCCAGTGGTACGTAAATATCCTTGAGAATCTCTCTTAGTTAATTTAAACACATCTTAAATTCTTAAAGCCCACAAATTCATAATTATGCTTACTCAATTTTTTCCCAGCTCACCTGAAAGTTCTAGAAATCCCTATGGTAGAGCAATGGTAGAATAAACTCAGATAATCCTAAAGCCACCAACCAGAATGCTCAGTCTTCTTACATTAATAAAGCATCAGTCTTTTTTATTAAAACAAAATAAAAAATGAAACAGAAAGAAAGCAGTTATGGATTTTTCATCTTACGGTATAGGACATCTTACAGTGTAGAATATATTTATATGTAGATTACTTTTTGTTCAACATCAGTAATTTACCCAGCCTGCAAAAATCAGTATTTCAGGATTTATAGGCACCAAGGCTGAAACTTTATTTCAACCCCAAAACCCATGGTTCTAAAGCGGTACCCAAGAGACTAGGAATCCTTAATTACTCCTAAATGTATAGTGTGTATAAACATCTGCAGTTATATCTAGTTTTAGTGCTTCTTTTTCCAATACTAGAGTTCAGAAGAGTTTTCAATTACCTAGTATTCTATGCACCATTTGGACAATTATAATACTGAGATGTCAAAGCTGAATCCAGCTGCATTTGGATTCATTACAGGCAGCACAGAAAAATAGAAGGAGCAGCTTTTAATTAAAAATTATGATCTTCAAATGAATTCAATATTGTCAGTTGATGCATGTGCTCTATCAAAATTTATGAGATTGGAAAGATGTGTTCTATAAAAAAAAGAGATAGAAAATAACAAAAAAATCTGTGCATGTATCCATTACTCATCTTCTGTTCAGTGATAATTGAAAAATTATGTATTTTACCTGGCTTGTGCTTATATCAGATTTTCTGATGACATGTTACCATGCTCTGTAGATAGTCATAACATTACAACCAAAAAAAGGGTGTAAGCAGCCTGAGAGACTTGTTTTGGAATGTTTGCATCTGTAAAGCACTCCCTTAAACAATCATGCACTGCATGCACACAGACAGAAATTTGAAATTTTTTTCCAATGCAACTTCCAAGGCTCACTGATGATTTAACCCTTGAGTTTTAGTCCCTCCTCTGCCTAAGGACTTCTGAATTCACTGTTCCTCTTTCCTGGAAGAGGGCTCTAGATACCATCTTATAAGATGTTCCTGGATGATATCTAGAGGAATAGTTGGTTTCTCTTTCTGAAGCAGTTCGATATTTAGTAATTGCATAGAAATTCTTAAAGATTAAAAATAGGAAACTGAGTACAATTTTGAAGTGATTAGGGCACTTTCCTGCTTCACAAAATATTGAAGATTGTGGTATTACACTTTCATAGAAAGCTGAGCACCTTTAGCCAAAACTGTGAGGATACTGTTCTCCCATAAACTTAGCCTGATGACTAGTGAGTTAACAGTGTTCTGGAAGATAATGGACAAAAGTTTCTCCAGAAAGAAGTAGAGCATGAAATAAAAATGTGTACTGCATGCTGGTGGGAATGCACTGGAGATGAAGAACCCAAACCAATAGCTACCTTCTGGCAACCTGAGAGGTCTACCTTTACATGAGCTGGCCAGTACTGCCACATCTATCAGGACATTAGTGCCTTGGGTATTTTACTGGTCAGCTGGGAAGTAATAAAATCTTCTAACACTCACTGGAAACTGCAGCAAAAAGCTTAGAAAAATACTGGATTCTAGAATTATTTGGGAATACAAATATTTCTCTTAATCTGGTTCTGCTGTTTCTTCAAAGAATTGTGAGCAATAAGGACTGAGAGAGAGGTTTTTGTTGCTGTTATTAATTCTATATTTGCATCTCATTGTGACTTGAAAATCTTATGGTGACCAGAAATGTCTGTCTGATCTTTAACATGTATATTTACCATATCTCAGAAAATTTGAGTCATAGCAAACATGTAAAAATATCTAATCTTAGCTTTAGTTCTCAAGGTATTTCATGTTAGAGTCACTGATCCAAACTGAGACACATAGAATCATAGAATGTATTGGGTTGGAAGGGCCCTCTAAAGGTCATCTGGTCCAACCCCCTGCTGCAATAAGCAGGGACATCTCTAACTAGGTCAGGCTGCTCAGAACCAAAACAAAGAATGTGCTTTGAATGTCACACAAGGACTTTTTTTAGTTTAAGAATTACTGTGAGAAGTTTTTTTAGAGTTTGAACTGAATCTAATCTGAAGACTAATGAACTAGTAAATAGTATTTATTTCAAATACAAGTAAGGATATAGCTTTGCTGGTTATAAGGCTTCTGCGTGTATGCTGTGTGCTTGGCTATATCAATATGTATGAAATGTGGTTTGTATATTAATAATTCATTTTCTGTTTATTCAGATATTGAGGGCCAAGAGTCCAAGAGCATCTAGAAATAACTGAAATTCAAACTCACTGCAGTCACTGCTGCATTTGTATTGCGTAAGCCTAAGAACCCTTAATAATTTCATTTTTAAAAGGTGTTACATCTTGACACAGCAATTCCTTCTCCCTTTTCTTCTGCCTAGCTTTGTATACAGGTATATTTTATGTTTC
Source organism: Todiramphus chloris collaris (assembly GCA_025345505.1). NCBI lineage: Eukaryota > Metazoa > Chordata > Aves > Coraciiformes > Alcedinidae > Todiramphus > Todiramphus chloris. The sequence goes on from JANVCC010010369.1 coordinate 6,680,651, forward strand.
ATGAACACTGGTGAAAAACATGAAGTTATAGTATAAAATACCATACTTTGAAGAGAAAGACAAATGGAAACTGAAAGCCTTTGGAGAACTTTATCATCTTCTACACCCACTGAAGACATTACAGTATTCTGGATTTGCTTTATTTTACATTTTAAAACAAGGCAAAATTTGAGATAAATGCAAAAATCCACATTCTTTGGAAATGTAGCTTTAGTCCATGTTGAATGGAATAAACAGTAAAAGTTTCAAGCATTGGAACAGTCTGCCCAGGGAAGTACGAGTCCCCATCGCTGGAGATATTAAAAAAAGACACGTAGATGTGCTGAGGGACATGGTTTAGTGATGACCCGGCAGTGCTGGGTTAACAGTTGGACTTGATGATCTTGAAGGTCTTTTCCAACTTAAACTATTCTATGATTCTAGACATGAACTTCCATTTTCTCTTTAAATGTTCCAAAAGCTGGAAAAGGTGCAAGTAAGGATCTGCATTTTGAAAGCTTTAAAAGAAATCATTACTGAATAATTTCATGATGTCAATTTTATATAGAAAAATAATTTCTTTATCTGAAGGTTGCTGTCAATTTCATAATTTATGTCTGCTTTCAAAATATTTTAAAAGCAATACGGAAAACGCAAGCAGTTTTCTTCAGGGCATAAGCAAAAAACTTTGTGTCTGTGGTGTTTACTGGAATACTGAATTCTTCTGGAAGGCCTAAATTCATGTATGAAGACTAGTTACTAATTTCCTTTCATCATGGAAACTATCCTCTAACATGGGTAAACAAACATTTCATTGTTCATTGGCTCTGTTTTTTATCTAGATGTGTCTTAATGTGTTGTTCCACAGACTCATTTCAATCCCTTGAAGGGGATTCTGTTTCTACAACAGAAGGAAAACGTGCATTGAATCTTGCTTTCTATGCCCTGGAAACCTGCAAACATGATGTGTAAAGAAAACATGGCAGGGTCAGCTGAGGTTTCGATGGGGGCACCAGATGAATAAAGTGCACTGCAGATTGTACTAAGCCAAACACCCTCTGACATAAGCTAAATTTGAAACTAGCCAATTCATTTTAAATTCTGTCTTTGCCTCAACAACCAAGGCTTTATAAAAAGTTTTAAAGGTCTTTTTATTGCCCTGAGGTGGAAGGAAATGTTAAGAGCTTGACTTTTTTCCTCTATGGAATTGAAGTTATTCTGTGTAAAGTTCTATGATCTTGTAGAGAGAACAAGCTAATCTACATTATATTACTGAGTATTCCAGAAAAAAGCAAGGCCAAGCACTAGTGGAAGAGATTTAAACCTTAAACTTTCAAATAGTTTTAGATGGATCTGCAAAAAAAAAAGACGCGCTGCTAAATTCATATATGTGTGTAAATAATGCTACTTGCAAAAAATACAAACAGGAAACAAAACTTTTCCCACTGTGAATTTCAATTTTTCAGAAGCTATATTTTCATCAAAGAAAAGTTTGATGGAAAATCCCAGCCATCTTCAATCTGAAAGGGAAAGTTTAACTCAGAGAACTCAGCATAAGAATGAAAAAACAAACTGAGCTCTGAAAATAGTCATTGCCAGGTTATTCATGTGTACATTCAAGAAATTAAAGATTCTGAACTTTAAGTTATCCTGTCTGATACATCCAGGCATTCATCTGACAGAATTGTTTCTGGACTGCAGTAGTTACTGGAAGCTTTTGTCATAGACTGCCACGTGACATATTTGAAGAGCCTTCTACATCAGGAGACGTGAGGATGAAGTGGCAGCAGTTGATGAGCAGCACTGCCAGCAGTTGATGAGCAGCACTGCCTTGGAGGAAGCAGTTTGTGAAATGGAAAGGGAAAATCCATGAATGTCTACAATATGATAAATAGTGCTGCTTGGCAGGCAAAACATCTGATTTTCAGGAAAGAGGGTATAAATATACAGGAATAAGTAACTTTTGAAGGAGGTGGGATAATCATCAATAGGAATTGGCATCTGTAGCACAGTGTGAATGGCCTGCTACTAAGGCTTGTCCATTAGCAGTACTATGGCAATTTTTTAAATCAACTTCACATTAATCATAAATCATTTCACTTTTTGATATAATATGTTTGATATGCTGCTCAATTTTTTACTTTAATTTAGATTTTCAATCTGTTTTACAAAGAAGACCTCATTTAAGAAGTGAGCACAGCCTGGTTCTGAAGTAGATGTTGACGCTTCTAAATTAGAAAAAGGGATTTTTTGGACCATTTCAAAATTTCCTCTAGACTTCTCAACTATAAAAACACAGTTACTGAAAATGATCAAAATCAAAATGAAACTGAAAACTATGAATAAATAAATAAAAAATTGTTACCAATGTAATAAAAGTAATGAATATTCAACAGCCAATCTTTGAGTATGAATTTTTAAATATGGGACTGCTTTTAAGGATAAGCTGTTATTTTCAGTTCTTGAAATCTGCAGTTTAATATTTCTTGCCTGATTGAACTGCTACTAAAGAACAGAATCTAATAGGAACATAAGCTTTTAGATTTATTTAATTGTGATTAATAGAAGTTATATACATGTGCAAGAGAACCAATCTGTAAACAATGCAACATAGCCATTTAATCCTAACGTTGTTTTTCTCCTTCAAGGAGAAAATATATTAAAGGCCACTTAGGGTAATTCTGAAAGTCGGAATGTATTTTCAAAGTAAAGAAAATGCCATTTGCTTTCAGAAGAAGTTGAGATGCGTTGTTATGGAACTAGATCAAGAACATAGATAAGCAAAATATACTGTGATGAGAGAATTTATTTCATGGGGGAATCCAACTCCCCTCTTTGCTTCCTTCTTCACCTGGAGAAAGGGGTTCTGCCCTGTGCTTCCCAGGGACAGGTCTTCATGAGCATTCCTCCCATTTCAGTAAAGCTCCCTCCCAGTGGGATGAAGACCTAGACTCTTTGTGTCACAGGATGTGTTCAGATAGGACAGTTCAAGTGGAACGAGGCAAAGCTCAAGGTCAGGGGCTGCCTGATCCTGAAGGGCTGGGGAGCAGAGAGTGACAGGATCTTCATTTGTTCTTACCCTTCCTCTGTAAGCATCACCTACTCACCTCTGCCATGGACACTGGGAAAGACAGATCTTTGCTTTGACTCCATATAGCTAATTTTCCAGCTATAGTGTAGGTCTCATTTTCCTATATGTTTTCCATGAATTTAAAATTAAAGCTTACTAAATAAAATTCTGTCTGAGCAAATATCTAGTTTCATTACACTGACAGCAAGGAAAATAAATGCATGATACACGATGATACAATCTCTTTAAGTTTATTAACTTTTGTCTGTATTCACAGTTTGTTCCTGTGATCTGACATCAGACATTCTAAAAAAACATTTAAAAATTCAATATATGGTTTAATGCTTTTCCCCATGTGAGAGAAATATTTCAGCTGTTTAATTTATAACATTAATGAGACAATTCCTGGATGACTGCGGGAAAAGGGGATGATTTGCAATTATATTTATCTGACAAGTTACAGTCTTTGTCCTCTTCAAATAGGTTTCCCACTTGAGAATATCGACCCTTAATTAAACATGTAGCTAGTAACCAAGATAAACTGATATACACTAGACCAACATCTTATTGAAATGTGGGAAGCTTACAAATGGCACCACTAACAGACACATACACCAGAAAGTGTTTGACACATAGCATATGTTTGACAGACTGTTTATTAAAACTTTTTAAAACACTTAGCAAAACTTCTTTGTAAAAAACAAAAAAGAAGGCCAGCTAAAGATGTTACCAGGGTAACACAAAAAAGGTATTACTTCTTGATCATCTTAATCAGCATTAATAACTATAAGCAAGTAAGTCACTGTTACTACTGACAATGTGAGAATTGAGGTATATTTAGATACCTTAAAGACACAAACTCACCTTCAGCCTTGTATTGTATTTCTTAAATACTCTTATATTTTCTGACATGTAATGAGAAATATTTTAAATTTTTGTTTATTTTTTTTTAAATCTGATATGACTAAGCTTAAGTCAGAAATTAATTTTCTTTAAAAATTAAAAAGGGAACCCAATATATGAATATTAATATATTGGAGTAAACTATGACCTCTAAGGTAGCTGTTTTAAGTGAGTCAATTAAGAGCTTAAATGAATGTTTTTTAATGTGGAAGTAGAAAATATAAAGTGGCAAATCTTAAGTGGCAAAAATTATCTTTGTAAGTAGACTACAGTTTCTCATGTTAATTCTGAAGAAAATATTTTTACATTTCCAAAATGAAGAAATTACATTAACTACTATTCTTTTAAGTTTAAAGAGTTGTTTTGGTTTTTTTTTTCTTTTAAATTTCTCTTTGAAATAAATACATTAGATATTTACTTAGGGAATCTAAACATGGGAAGCTGTGGTATGTTGGTATTCGGAAGCTGCTTTCATTAAATATCATCATAGAATCATAGAATGATAGTGGTTGGAAGGGACCTTTGGAGATCATCAGGTCCAACCACCCTGCCAGCACAAGATCACCCAGGGCAGTCCACACAGGAACAGATCCAGGCAGGTCTTGAAAGTCTCTACAGAAAGACACTCCACAACCTCACTAGGCAGACTGTTCCAGTGCTCTGTCACACTCACAGTGAATGAATAACAGTTTACCTTCCCTGTAATGTTGTATTGTATTCCCCATTTTTTTTCTTCATATTAATAGATTTTTTTTTTTATTCAGGTCCTGGATCATAAGGTTAAACTTTACCTTCTTCCCTTCTACTCTGCTCTCGTGAGACTGCACCTGAAGTAGTACATCCATCTCTGGGCCTTCCAGCATATAGACATGGACCTGTTTGATTTGGTCCAGAGGAGGTCACAAAGGTGATCAAAGCTCTTGAGAACCTGTTCTGTGACAGTCTGAGTTGGAGTTGTTCAGCCTGAAGAACAGAAGGCTCTGGGGAGATCTGATAGCAGCCATCCATTACTTAAGTGATACCTACAAGAAAGATGGCAAGGCATTTTTTTACAAAAGCAAGTAATGATAGAACAAGGAGTAATGGCTTTAATCTGAAAGATTATGATTAGATGCAAGGAAGACATTCTTCACTCTGAGGGTTGTGAGACACTAGAACAAATTGCCCAGAGATGTGGATACCTCCTCCCTGTAAGTGTTCAAGGCCATATTGGATGGGGCTTTAAGCAACCTGGTCTTGTGGGAAGTGTTCCTGCCCATTGCAGGGGGATTGGAACTAGATGATCTTTAAGGTCCTTTCCAACCCAAACCATTCTATGATTCTATAATTCTAACTCCAGTCACACAGAGGCAGTAATAGTATAGGTAGTGATAATTATCTTACAAAATATGGTCATTAAACGTAAATGAAGACACTTAGCTAATAATTAGATTTACAAATATAACTGTCAACAGAATACCATATTTTTAGTTATGTTACTTATTCAAATACAGTTACAATGCCAAGGATATATCACATGTTCAGATATATAGATTATTAAGGTTGACTTAAAAAATAGAGAAGAAATTCTCATGATATGTCATGTGTGGGTTTTTTCATTTTAGATTAACAAATACTAATTTTTCAGATCAGTATCACCTTTAATTTTGTTATCCTACTTTAATAGGTTTCAACTCAAGTTGAGGAGAAAGAGTCCATTAGTTTATTTCTAGTAGTTTTGAAGCAGTATCCTATGTTTTAAATTATTATATGTATTTTTCAAAAAAATGATTTTGACAAAGGAAAGAGCATAAATCTAGTTAGAATAAGCAATCTGAAAAATATATAGGAAGAGAAATACCTTCCCCAATAAACATTTTATAAAAGATATACATCTTGGATATTATATGGATTCTCAACTATAAAGAAGGAAGTTTAGTTGGAAATTTTAAAGTCTCATGACTGAGAGCCCAGAAAATCTAAAGTTTTTGTAGCTGATTAATTCACAAGGCTTTTATTTTTGATATTGAATTTGCCTGAAGAACATTACACTCTCTTCCACTCATTAGCTGGTCTTAAATTTGCAGACATATGTGGTATGTATGTACAGTGTGATTTCTCCCTATTTATAATTTACTTGTGTGACTGCAATTGAATTTCTGAAGTAAGTCTAGATAGACTTGAAATGAGTCTATTTCTAGGAAGAGTAATTTTAGCCTTCAACATCTATGCTGTAGGACGAGACTGAAACATGATTTTCATAGAGTCATTAGCCGTAATATTTCCAATAATCTGTTGCAACTCAATATTTATTTGGCTGATTATACACTAAATAAAGCACTGTAAACACATCAATAAAGAACTGACTGTAAAACACTATGTGGATTTCATATCACATCTTAAAATTGAAAGAAAATAATTAACATCTCATTCAACAGTTGAATTTTAACTCCTAACTCTGGATAGAATTTCTAATAAATACTTTGTCAACAAAGTTTTCAAGAGGAAGGTTTTAATTTTTTTTTTTGTTTGTTTTCTTTTGCTTCTTTGGGAGCACCTAGAACTTAATACGTCTGGAGTACTTTTATATTGAAATCCCCCTCACACTTCCATTATGAAGACAATATACGTATTATTTTTACAATGTACAAGGTAGTCTATTAAAGTACAATACTGAGTCTAATTTATGAAGTAAATTTAAAAAAAAATTAAAGAGGATTTTGTTTTCTGAATTTTAACTTACTTCATTACATTTTTATTTGGCTAAAGAGAAAACCTAAATTGTTTACTTTCAGATTTTGGAGATTTAGCAATAGGAGTAATGATTCCTGGTCATTTGCTCTGGGATTTTTCCTGCTACAGAATAGTCAGACTTTATTTTTAATGAGTGACTAATAGATAAATTTACTAACAATGTATTTTTGTCTGTTTGATATTTAAATCTATTTAACTATAGTATTGCTGAATTTGCAGCTAGGCTGCAAGCAATCCAGTGTCCGATTTATGAATTCCTTAGCTAATCTCATATTGCTTGGAGAATCAGCTAGTTATCTCCATGTCTGACATAGTAACCTGTGCTTAAATCATTAGGGCATTCATTGATGATGGAGAAAGTTATGCACAATCCTGTTTTGTCCGATTTGTCTTTTAAACTTGAAGCTTGGCCTTCTATAATCTCATTGATGACTGTGCATTAGCAGTTTTTCATCACTTGCTGGGTTTTCAGTGTTGTTTGCTTGTGTATGTAAAGGAGAACAGGAGAACTAACATAGATTCATCTCAAAATGGGCAACTCCACTGTCATAAAATTTATCTGTGTATCTGTTCTGAAGAATGAGGATTTGGACCATCAACTCTCATATTCAAAGTACAGGATCACTACTGGGATAATAAAAAGTCTTCCTCTAGTTTTCATGGAAAAAAATAGAAAGATTTTGGACATGTAGTCACAGACAAGATGGAAGACATAATGTCATATTATAACTCCTAACATTTATAAAATCATTTCACAGATGTCTCTAGAAGACAAGTTCTAATTTTAAATTTCTTAATTGCCCCTAAATTCTTCATTGCTTATAAGAATCACTTATTGCTATGAGGAATACCAGCATGCCCTCACTTTATATAACCTCCTTATTAGATTATTTATAACTACCTCAACTTTTTAAAGTGTCACCAACAAAGGTCTGGTAGACCAGTACTGGCCAGTACTGGCCATTGATTTGCTATGTATATTGGAGTGCCAGTTACATCTTGTTTTGAAGAAGAAAGTGACTGTGACACTAGGCATATATATATTAACTGCCCTTGACCTTTGGGTTCTGAACAAGCCTTCCACAAAGGAAAGACTTAATTTTTCTCTCTCTGAGTTATTAAACTGCTGTCGTATGAAGATCAGGCCTTTTTACCTTTTCTGAAAAATGTTAAAATGTAAGAAAAAAAATTCTTCACTAATATTTTTTGCTTGTCACACCTTTTTTTGACATTTAAAACATAATGATTAATCTGTTAAAGCTTTGTGAAGAAAAAAATTATTTAAGATGTTTCAAACCAAACTGTTTAAAAGAACAACTCATTCTAAGGCCATAGAGATCTTGAGCATCACCTTTTCCAAAATTAGAAAGAGTCAATGTCCAACTGGGTAATCTATCTGTAGTTTCTTATCTATAATTGACCATTCAGTTTCACTTGGACTCTATTTATCAAATCCCTTCAACAAACTAAAGACCCTTCTCAATAAAAGTAAAACCCCCCACATTTTAATGTTTTACATAAGAAAAAATTTTCTTTTGCAAAGACTGGATATATACAGATAACTAGATATTAGTGGTTCCTGTGGAACTGGGCCAGTAAAATGGGGCTTATAGGGATATTGTTAGATCTACCATCTATCACTATATTTTAAAATCTGAATGTGACAATTATACATACTTACATAACCAGATATCAGATGTGAAGTAACTCACTCTGCCATCATGTAGAAAAAGATTTCAGGGCACAATGAGAGAGTAACTTTCCTGGGGGAAAAAAAAAAAAAAAAAAATTGAATCTGTCTTTAAAGACCATTCAAAAACCTAACTAAAAGCTACAGAAAAATATTACTTTAAAATCACATTTAAGCCATTTGTAAAGGAAAATTTTCCAGAGGAACTTAAATTTGCACAAAAAAGGAAAGCTCCTACATGTCAACTTTATTCCTCTGCCATAGTGCAAAATCTATATGTACCATAATTTACAAAAATAGGTAGAAGCTTTAGATTACTTTTTTCTTTTGAGAACACTTTTTTTTTCTTTTTATTTTCTTTTTTTTTTTTTTTTTTTTTCCCCCCATAGAAAATAGTATTTACCTCTACTATTTGAAAACACATCAGCACTGCCCCTTCCTAAAATGGAAAATTAATGATGGCAGTCTTCAGCCATTACGGCACACTAGCAGAAGGTTATGATACAGGCATTGCTCAAATACACTAACTGTATGAAGAAGATACATGTTTTCAGTTTCAAATCCTTTTGTCAAGATATATCTCCATAAAAAAGAACTCAGAATAGGTGGAAAACAGATTTAGATATTTTGACTTAGAGATGAAAACTGACACTTTTGCCTAGAGTTCAGTGAATAATTCTAGCTGGCTCTGAGCTTGAAAGGGGTATGCAAAATTTGGTGTGAGAATAATTCCCATCGGAGGGTGGATTTGTTTTGTTTTGTTTGTTATCCCCAGGAGAATAACTGTTATGAATCTATGGGCAGTCATACTTAGAAAAAAATCCCAATTTTTTAATTCAAATTAAGTAGTTTTTCCTGGATAAATATTGTTGTAAAATTGTATCTATAGTGTGCAGGCTTTCTGACAAGATCATCTGAAAGTGATTATTGATTTTAGGTATCTGAATTAAATAGAGCTATGATTGTTTCTAATCATCTGAGTTTTTAATTCTGTTGCAAAAGCTTAATTGGGATATGAGAGGTGGATGGACCTTGAACTGGGTCTTCTATATATAACTAAATTTTATTTGAAGCCTAAAAACAAGAACTTGCTCCATTGCAGTTCTTATATTGATGAACAATCTTGATTATTATGACTCCTGACAATGTGATACTTTACCATCCTCAGCTAGATACATTCAAACAGAGTACAAAGGAGATCATGCTCTAGAACTTTGTTATATCTCATCCTTGCACAGTTAAAAAAATATTTGAAATATATGAGGGAAGTACTATTTGCTTCACTGAAAACATTTTTTTTTCTTTTTCATAAGACAAGAAATAAGTAAGTTGCAAAAAGAATAGGAAGGAATATACTCATGTATATGAGAATGCAGATAAAGTGTGAAAAATAGTGGAAAAAAGAGGTTAATTCAACTACAATGTGCATATCTGAGAGAAAGAAACACTGCTGAGCTGTAAGGAAGTATTTTAATCTTTGTCAAAAAGACTTGCAATCAGAAACAACTGTGAAAAAAAATTCAGTAATATACAGATAATTATAAAGAGAGTTGGTTTAACCCAATAATCTACATAGATTATCTAAATTGCAAATATATATTTAATATTGCAGCTGTATGTCATGTTGGTCTTTTTGTGGTTAGGAATACCTTCATTTATTTTAGCATTTTGTTTAAAAACCTTAAATATCATTAAATTCATATTTCAAAATAAAATAATGTCAATAGGAATAGAAAATTTTATTTTAAGAGCATTTAAACAGGGTATTATGATAAAGAGAAATTTCAATTCCTTTCACTCAAAAAAAATCATATCCGAATTTCTCTACCATAAATGTTAATTATGATGCAGCAAAGTGATTCTTCCAAAAAGGTTTCAGCTTCTTCTTTCTAGTCAATTCTAATCAATACAGGAATACTTGCTGTAATTGCTGAGATGCAAGAAGAACATGGGAAGGTAAGTGTACTCTTATTTGCTTTCTTAATGATAGCAGCATAGCTGTGGTGCTAGGGTTTCAGCTAACCTCAGCTCTTGCATGGTTATGCAGAAGCTAAAGATTGTGACATGATTCTTCTTTATGATTAGTACCACAGCTACAAGAGAGTGGCAACTTCACCCACAGGCTAGAAACTGTGGGTATTTGCTGTAGATTGTACTAAAATAGAAAGACAATATCCTCTCATGCTTTACAAAAAAGAATCGTGTAGTTCAAAGAATGAATCAAATTCCATCTCTGTTCAGATTGAGACATGATTACATTTAAAATTTTTGAAGATAAACACATGAAAATTGAAATCTCACTTTCACAGAAAAATCAGTGGTAGAACAATTACTAAAAGAAATGAGAGGGAGTCTAAAAGATTTATTTGTGTCTCTATTACCAGTTTTTAGATCAAAAGCATCAGAATACAAAGGGAGAGTGTTGCTGTTGATTTTGGTAAAGGTTTCCAGCTGTTCCCATAGGTTAACTCACCTCATGTCAATCTCTCAGACAAGGAAAGTCGCCATGGGAAGCATTTTGTTCTCATCAAAAACACTAGAGGGCTGATCACCATTTTTTCAAAAATTGTAAACGTTTTCACAGACTTTCATAAAAATATAGAGCCACTGTTTAATGGGGCCATCTATAGAACAACCAGAAACAACAAAGGACTGGACTTTCTGTAAAAGTTGTTTCCCATTCCTCAATTTCTTCTGGGAGAAGTGTTATCAGTCTCCCAGTACAGGTATTATTGCCGTGACATTCTGTATTTTATAAAATAGGCAGCAGAAAAGCTCTTGTTCCAGGTGGACAGTTCCCATCATTTTAACAGAACAATGACTGATCTTTTCAGAGAAAAACTATTTTCAGATTAGGTCAAATACAAGAAAATTGGTCAAAACTTTTCATATACTGATAATAATGAATATGACAAAAGAGAAGATGATAAAACTCAATATACTCTGATGAGTGAACACTTCACTGAATTAGAATTAGAATTCCTTTTTCTTTTTTTGAGTCCATTCTACTCACAGAATGTTACATTTCTCCTCAAACCTTATCTTCCACCCTTTGGTTGAATGCTGAATCACTTATCTTCTGTGTAGCATATATTTAACTTTTTATTCAGATCCAGCTTTTCTGCTTTTTTTTTTTTCCTGCCTTATTTCTTGGAATCCTTGCTACTGTGTGAAATATTGCTAGAAAGAAAAAGAAAAATCCTTAAATTGAACATTGTTTTGGTACTTGAGTGTTATGGATGCTAACCATTTTTTTCTCGTAATCTTAAGAGTATGTTGAAGCTTCGTTCACAAATACAAAATTTATTTTTGTTGCCAATATCCATACATGATAGTGAAGTATGGATGATAGTATAAGACCTCTCTGTATAAAATCATAATCCACAAGATCTCAACTGTGATATGCAGAGGTTTTTATTCTATAATATCACAGCAGAGGGCCACAGACTATCTAAAGGTATGTCACTTAAGCTTGCTAACTACACTGAGATAGGCAGGGCAGATGCTTCTTCTCCAGTCTTAATTAAGTGTCAGAACAGGTATTTGCCACATCATTTTCTTCTTAATGACTACATCGGAATGAAAAATCCTCAGTACATTAACACTGGGAAAAGGGGGAAAAAGAATGCCAGGCCACTCAATAACCTAACCACATGCAAAAATAAAACTTTTGTTTGCTGAAGAGAAGCAATGCAGCCTGGTTTCCCAGCCACAGGAAGCCACCTGAAAGCTTAAATGGTGCTGCAAAAATGAATGAGTTCAAGCCAATGTTTTCAGTGGTATTTCTTGAGTAAATGTTTCTAGTACCTTTTATTTTCCTTCTTTCTTGTTGTTGCTTTTTTTGGTTTTCTTTTTAATTGTTTTGGTTTGGTTTGGGGGTTTGGGTTTTGTTTTTAGTTTTTTTGTTTGTTTGTTTGTTTTGTTTTTTCTCAGAAAGGAAGGAATGCCTTATTTAATCATAAAATATTACCTAGACAGTGTAATATGTTTTTCTGCTGTTAAAATATTCAAGTACCTTTTAAATTCTACATAGAAGCTTCTATGCTCTTTTCTGTACTTAAGAATTGTGAAATAATAAATCAATGTTTTCAGATTCTAATCTCTTTCAGAAAATTGTTTTATACATCAAGACAATTATTTTTTTTTATATTTACATGCTCTCAGTTTTAACCCATACAGCCAAATTAAAATACGAATTCAAAGCCTGGGACTTAAACAAACTTGATAAAGAAATTAATTTGCAAGATAATATGTTCATTAATTAAGAATAATAGATATAATAAATTAACCATTTCTTTCAGGTTAATTAGAACAGGTTAATTGATTGTAAGACTATTTATTCTGACTGCAGGATATCTGCTAAAATTCGTTTCAAAAATCCAACAACCAGCTTGAATTTCACCAGTAGAAAATGTCCTTTATGTCTTTGGTTCTGCTTTACCTGTTTGTAAATAACTTTCCTAATTTTACTTAATGCTCCATCCTCAATCCCAGCAGATTCCTTATTAAGATTAATTTAAACCCTCACTTGTTTCTCTGCTTCTCACTCTAAGGAGTTTATTACTGACTTCTCTAAAAAGAAAAATTAACAATATGTAATATTGTCTTTTCCCATCAATATTCTCAGCCACCTCCTCTTGTCTTGCTTTTTTCAGCCTTTATTGCACTTCTCTTATCTTTCAACACCGATGAAGTATTTGTCATTTATGCTTTTTTAATATTTTCACTTACACCAACTCTTTTATGAATCATTTTGTCAGTGATTTGTCTGAAATGATACAAAGTTACATCCTTTCTGTTTCTAGGTATGGAGACAAAATAGTAACTTCTTTACTTTTTCTATATACCTGTACAGCTATAGAAGTCTGACCCATGAACAGAACAGAAACAGAAGAGCTTCATGGTCCTTGCCTCCAAGATGCTCTCTAAGTCTGTTTTTTATATAATCCACCCTCTTTTTAGCTCCATAACATTATTTATTACTGCTGGGTATTTAACAGCATCATTTGACATTCTAACAGTACAAGTACATGCTCTGTGTATTTCTTTCATTGACCTGCAGCAGACCATCTTTTTAATTTTCTGAAGTACTACAAAGTCTTGAAGTTGTAGGAGCATCCACACAGTTTTTATGGATCCTAGAGATGAGTAGATTACTTGTGTATTTTAGTACTAAGAAACATCCTGCACATCCATCTGTATTTAACGAGGCAGTTCGCTGAAATTCGTATGCATAGTTACCTCAGGAATTGGTTTTCTGCAGCTTTAGAAGGTTATTTGTCTCATTAATACTGCTTCTACAGTTTAGATGCCATTTTTCTGATCCCCATGTCTCTGCATGTTTAGAGAAGAAACATATTACTTTCTTTTGACCACTCTTCATCAGTTTTTCATAACACTCTCATTAACAAGATATACTCTTAGTTTAGTTTCAGTTTGATTTTCTACCTACTTATCCCTCTAAAGCCCAAGGAAACCTCTTTGCTAACTGCTTTCATCACCACTCATGTATTGAACATTCTACCTTTACAAAAATATAGTTCTTCTGGCATAAAGAACTTTCTACAACAAAATATCTTTCCATCAAACTGCAATCTTGATAATCTGTATTCATCAAACACTAGAAACTGCAGTGAGGAAAAGTAAAAAATATTTTGTTTATAGACTTATGAATTAAATTATTTTGACATATTTTTGTGCTCTCAATTTTAAACACAAATTTCCCTATAACCATTTTTTCCACAGTGTTTTACCTTTTATTGCTGTCCTGGTTTGAGTGAGAACAGAACTAATTCTGTCCAGTGATTTTTCTTTTCATCTCAGTTCTTCTAACTAACTGCACTGTCTGAAGTTAGCAGCCTGTTTTCACAGTGTCTGCTTCCAGCAGCTATTACACCCCATGGTTAGAGTTAGCGCCAAGGATTGGTGTGCAGATCAAGGACACTGCTTTATCTTGTGTACCACATTGGGGGTGCAGAAAGTAAAAGGCCACACCTGCAGGGAGGAGAGGACAGAACAGGGGACCCCAAACAGGCTATAACAGATGTTCTCTCTTAACCCCTCTCCCTCCTATAAGGGGAAGAGAGAGGGAATAAGGGAGAGAGAATCAGCCATCAGAAAAGGGAACTACAACACCTTTAATGAAAATGAAAATAATAATAATAAAAATGGAATATATACAAATTTATACAAAATATATATACAATATATATGGATATAAAATATATATTAAAATTATGCAAATATACACAAAATTTATTATATATGTACAAATATATACTGTGATAATTGCCTTCACCTCATCACTCTTAAATTCTTTATCTTGTGCCCCAAATATTATTTAGAGATTCTGGGTAAATATCTCTTCTGTACATAAGGATTTGCCCTTGAAAAAGTCTATGGGAATAAATGAATTTTTAGTGGCACAGTTCAATCAGTTCACATGCAGCTGGCATATCCTTTATCCAAAGATAGCTGTGTACATCGATATGTATGTGTAAGATAGTAAATGAACACTAAACTCAAAAGAGCCAGTAAGATTCTGCTTTAACCACAAATTTGTTCCAGACAAATTTATATTGTTCCTCTAAATACTCAGAATCAAAAAATTTAAGTTTCACTTTAAAAGTTTAGTAATTTAGGAAGTCATACACACCTTATGAAATACTACTATAGCTCAAAGTAGTCATTAATTGTAGTGAGTAATCCACAAATCATGGGAAGGTCTATGTAATGTTTTGTAGGGTACAGCCATTCTGATCTCCATCATACCTGTGCATAAGAGGTGCTCCTGTTCCTGACTCCCTCAATCAGGTAACTCAGGAGACAAAAAGATGCAGTTCAGTATCACAATCACAAGTGTATTAGTGAAGGACAGGTTTCCCTTATTCAGTAATAAAAATTTACACTTTTGTATTTTGCTTAATGGACTACATTCTGGCTTTAAAATTTTTC
Organism: Todiramphus chloris collaris; assembly: GCA_025345505.1. Lineage (NCBI taxonomy): Eukaryota > Metazoa > Chordata > Aves > Coraciiformes > Alcedinidae > Todiramphus > Todiramphus chloris. The sequence continues at coordinate 6,695,980 of JANVCC010010369.1, forward strand.
CAATCTTTCCCATCTTAGGAGAACTGTGAGATGCCAAGTGGCAGACCCTCCAGCCTGTAAGCTTGAGGTCTTGCACTAGAAGGAAAGAGAAGTCCATCCATACAGTTGCAGTAAAGACCTGTAGTGGGTCTGGCTGAGCTGCTTTTCCCCACCCAGCCCTCACGCTGCAGCACTGGGAGCTGGAGGGTGTTGATAACACACCCGTGTTATGACTGCCAGTGCTCACACGGCACCAGAGCCTGGGGGGCAGGATGGGGGAGAGGATACAACCAACCTGAGCTGAGCAGTGGGATATTCCATACCATATGACGTCAGCTCAACTATAAAGGGAGAGGGCAGGAGGAGGATGGGGGGCATTCAGCTTTGTCCTCCAGGCGGCTGCTACGTGTTCCTGGAGCCCTGCTTCCTGGACTTGGCCTGACATCGCCTGTGAACGGGAAGTAGAAAATAACATCTTATCTATCATAACCCACAGCTCTTTGCGTCTTATTCTCTCCCTGCGTGCCGTGCTGAAGGGGGTTAGGGGGGAGTGATAGAAGGGCTTGGTGGGCACCTAGTGGACCACAGACCACTTTACTTCTAGAGGCAGACATCTGTCTTTTCCACTTTGAACCACAACCAAGAATGTTAACAAAGTACACACTGCTGTGAAATAATGAGTATTTCTGAGACTTTTAAGACCTGAGGTCACATTTGTGAATGATCAAGGCAGGAATGATTATACTGCTATCAGCATTGATGCATATTTGAGTCACAGGCTGCTTAAGAGGAAAACATGAGACCAGCTCAAATGTTCCAACAGGAACATGACACTTTCCTGGAAGCTGTTTCAATGTATTTCTTAACCTGATACACTGAGCTGATACCTGATACACAGTCTGCACAATCTGCTAAAGGCTTGTGTCGTCCAGAAAAGGGTGGACTGAACAATTAGCAGTAGCTAACATCTTGAGTTTCCAGAGATGGACACATCTCAGCAGTCACCAGACCAGGAGTAATCACTAGCATGCAGGTCAGGGCTCAGTCCCATAAGCCCCATGGCCAGGCAGGAATAGGCATGGCTTTTTCTCTCACGTACTCCAGTAACTATAAAAAAATGCAACTCTTAAACATATTTGCTTAGCGAGACAGTTTGAAATAAGATGACTTAAGAATACATTTTCTTCTGTGCCTTGAGCTTGTCCACTTTGTCACTGTGTTTTGATGCACTAACTTTAAGTAGTTTTCTGAGCTTCAAAACCACAGTACATTGTGCCAAAATGTCTAGGAAATTGCTATTTCAGTCATTTAGACTTCATTGTAGATCTGTGTCTTAATGTTAGCAACAGCTCTGCATCTTGGTGTTACATACATGAAGATTAATCCCAAGGGGGGGGAAAAAAAAAAAAAATCTGAGTATGTCTTTATAAGCAAAAGAGGTGCAACTTGTTTTAACAAGTAAGCAAAACTCTTTTCTTCTTTGAGGTACAGTGATGCAATTTATTTGAAGTACCTTGATGCAAGTGGAAAGCAACCTCTGTCTGTCTTGACAGACTGTTATGTCAGAAACACTGTCTCTGTATAGCATAGATCCTAAAAGCTAAGTTTAAATTGGTTTTGATTTGTTTTCCTTTGTGAAACTTCTTTGCTTTTAGTAGAAAAAACAGTGGCAAAGCCGAAGTGAAAAGGTTGTGTTATACTATTATATAATGTTATATAATGTTAAGACTTCAGAAGCTCCTTGGATGTTAACTTATCTCTGACTTCCAAGACTCCAAGTGTTCTTGTATCTGTTATGAAATCACACAGATACCAATTTACTCTGATGATTTTTTTTTCTCCTGGGCTTTATCATATTTCTCATTTGTTTCATATTCACATAAAAAGGGCTCTTATGAATCTATCTTCAATGATTTTCAGGATTTATACTGCTCATTTTTATTTCCATATCACTGCTGATACAAGGTAATTAGCCAGAGGTAAACAGAATGTGTACCTAATAGATTGTTCCTAATTAATATAGACAAACAAAGTGTATAAAAAGAACACAGAATAAATGAAAATGATGAAAGAGAACTGTCACAATTCATTTAAATCTACTTACATTTTTTTCTCAACAATAATACTAATCTTCCATTAGGAAAGCTGTAGGTCTGGGTAAATATATCTACACAATAATTTTACTATTATCTTTTTCATTATTTCAGCAGAAAGTTTTCCCATTACAATATAATGAAGATTTTTAGGTCTGTCTTGTCCTCACCTTTTGAGGATAATGTGTAGGATAAAAAGTAAACAACTTAGCAGCTTTGTAATGTTCTGTGTTCCTAAACTTTTTAGAATCACCCTTAAATCAAGGACTACTACAAAATTAGATATCACAGGCTCTGTCCAATTTTCTTATTGTGTATGACATGCTCTGGGACTCTGAATCTGGTTTGCATAATCATAGAGGTAGGAAGCACATTATTTTAATGTGTTTTAAGACTAAAGTTGTCTGGAGAACCGGGCGTAGTCTACTGGCAAAGAGAAAGTGGCAAGGAAAAAGTACTCCCAGAGCTCTGATAGTGTCTACAAAGAAGGTGTTAAAAGGCCCTTCTGAAACCATATGATCTGCTGTGAGATAACAAGTTTAATGAAGAGAACAAAAACTTTACACCATCAATCAAATCAATGACCTACTGTTCAGAATCTCATTCAAATATCCACTATGTGGTACACTTCAGAAAATGGAGATAAAAAAAGATTTGGCTTTTCCTATTAGAATCGCTTCAAATATACATGTAAGTAGAAAGAATGTAAAAAAGCCCTTTGCATACAGAATGCTCCACTGATTCAGTTACTTACGAAAAATGTGTTCATTGGGGCTTACATGGCAAGGTTTTGGCAGTGGGGGTGCTTCAAGTATGGCTTCTGTGAGAAGCCGCTAGAAGCTTCCTGCCATGTCTGAGAGAGATTATGCAGGTGAGCCCCAAGATGGACTGGCTGATGGCAAAGGCCACGCCCATCAGCAATGGTGGTACCACCTTTGTTATGACAGATTTAAGAAGGGGAGAAACACATCCTGTGAAATTGCAGCCAGAGAGAGCAGTGAGGATATGTGAAAAAAACAACGTTGCAGAAACCAAGGTCAGTGAGGAAGGAGGGAGAGGAGCTGCTCCAGGTAACAGATCAGAAATTTCGCTGCAGCCCATGGTGAAGACCATGGTGAGGTAATCTGTTCCACTGCAGACCATGGAAGTCCATGGTGGAGTAGATGCCACCTGCAGCTGTGGAGGACTCCACACCAGAGCAAGAAGATACCTGCTGGAGGTTTTGATCTCATGGGAAGCCTGTGCTGGAGCAAGCTCCTGGTAGGACCTGTGGACCCATGGAGAGAGGTTTGCCAGCAGGACCTGTGACCCTGTGGGGGACTCACACTAGAGCAGTTTGTTCCTGAAGGACAACACCCTGTGAAAATGCCCCATGCTGCAGCAGTTCATCAAGAACTATATCCCATGGGAAGGAGTCACCATAGGAGAAGTCTGTGGAGGACTATCTCCAATGGGAGGGACTCCACAGTGAAGCAGGGGAGGAGTGTGAGGATTCCTCTTTCTGAGGAGAAAGAAGTGGCAGAAACAATGCAATGAACTGACAACAACCCCCATTCCCCATCCCCCTGTGCTACTGAGGGGGGAGAAGGTATCAAAAGTAGGGAACAAAGTTAAGCCCAGGAAGAAGGAAAAAGTGAGGAGAATGTGTTTTAAGATTTGTTTTAATTTCTCATTACCCTTCTTTGATTTGACTGATAATAAATTAAGCTGTTTTCCCCAAGTTGAGTCTGTTTTGCCTGTGACAGTAACTGGTGAGTGATCTCTCCCTGTCTTTATCTCAATCCATGAGGCTTTTACTTAGTTTTCTCCACCACCCAGGTGAGAAAGGGAAGTGATAGAGTGGCTTTGGTGAGCACTTGGTGTCCAGACAGTCACCCCAACATTGTGTGGATTGGAAAAAGCGTAAGTTCTGCTAGTTTCTAATTATTAAGATTCTTCATTTTATTAAATTAAATATATACTTGGGGTTTTTTTGTGTCTAGTGTAAAAATACTACTTATTGTTCAGTTATATATGTTAAATAGAGCAATAAAGAAAAAACATAGAAAAATTGCATATTTTCATATTACTTTACAATAAAGCTCTACGTTTTTTTTGTGTTGGCATGAGAGACTGACTACCTATTTTATTTAAAGGCTTATCTGGTACATACTGGTATTTTCTCCCTTCAGGTGAAGAATGCTACCAAGTCCCTGAAGAACCAGGTGTTACCAGCTTAGAATAGTACAGTTAGAGAAGAGCTGGTATGCAAGTCTGAAAATTAAAAGGTTATTGTTTCTGATAACATAAAGCTTTAACTTGCTTCTTTGAATTTTTCCAGCTGTGGAGAAGTCCAATAGCTACTTTCATATTTCATGCATTAATATGTGTCTGTACCAGGTCTGAGGACTTCAACTTTTTATAATGCAAGACTTAATAAGATTTTTCAAGGTTATGAGAAAAATAGCCAGAGAATAAGCATTTGCTTAGACTATACAGACCAGACACAATGTGTCCTCTCCTGTCAGCATACCTTTATACAGAAATACATATACATCAACACCACCTCGAATGTTTTACTCTGTTACCTTAAAGTACTGGTAGAGCTGGCTGTGACGTCTCTTGCAGAGTCTATTCACAATATTAGAAAACATTGAAGTGGATGCAAAGAGGAACCTAGGGGAAGAAAGTGATTCTGCACAAGCACTTCAACAGCAGAAATTGTAATCCTGAATAAGAACAGGATAGCTGAAGATGACTGGTATGGCAGAGGCACTTCAAATGCACCTTTTGTAAGTGACTTCATGGGAATTTTTAAATCAAGCAAAGTACAAATTATCTATTACAGGAAATTAATAATATAGTTAAATTTATTGCAAGCAGATTTCTTAGTATTTCATCAGCTTCCTTTGTGTGGTACTCACCCTGCTAGCGACCCTCTGGGCCCTGGGATCAACAGTTTCAGCCTTCTTCAAGAAGACTGATGGTGGAGAAATCAGTATGAGTTACCAGTGCCTTCCACGAGGAAGACTATGAAGTGTGTGTGTGTGTGTGTGTGTGTGCACGTGTGCGTGTGTGTGTCTGCATTCATAGGTATGTGCATTCTCAGCTGAAGCCTGAAAGTTGTTCAGTATTTTTCCCAAATCTCTGTTACTATAAATACTTTTTTTGTTATGCCATACTTACTAAGGTTTGACTCATACGGTATTCACACAGCCTAAGCTAAACCAAGCTAGGTGGTAAAGAATTTTCTTGTAATTGAGGTACATCATCGTCTAAAGATGCTCAGGTCAAGGCAGGTCTCAAGACCTTGCACTATGTCTTCTTGTCCTGCTTTGAGTAGAAACAGAATCAATTCTCTATTCAGTGATTTTACCTTTCAGCTCAGTCTGTTCTATCTAACTGCAGAACTGAAGTTAATGGCAGATTTTTGCAGACAGTCTCTGCTTCCAGCAGTGATAACGCTCCATGGTTAGAGTAATTACCAACAGTTGGTGTGTGCAGAAAGGCTCTGACTTATACTTGCTGTGGTGCAAACCAAAGTCACTGCTTAATCTTGAGAACCACAAGTGGGGGTGCAGATAGTAAAAGGCTGCACCTGTGGGGAGGAGCATCCAGGACAGGTGACCCTAAACTGATCATCAAGTGATTCCAAACCATTTACATCAAATTCAGTACAAAACTGAGGGTCAAGCTCTTCTTCAATGGCCTGCATCCAAGAAGGACTCTGTCCATCTTTGTCTTTTTATTGTTACCGTTTCATTAAAGATGGCTTAGATTTTTTTGTAATCCATAAGTGTCTCTCTGTTATTCCCTTTCTGTTCCCCTTGGGGAAGGGAGTGGTGTTAATTGAGAGTATTTGTCATTTGTCTAGTGGCCAGCCCAGCTCAACCTATGACAATTCAATAACAGCATAAAATCTTAATAAAGTCTAAATAACTTGTTTGACTTATTTAATTGGCAGTCTCCAATGCTTCCATTGACTAAATGATGGAAATTTATTGATTCTTGAAAAGTATTAGTTCATCACATACTCTTCAGTTTAAAACCTGTGTATTTATGATATTGTGAAGTTCTATATGAATAAGCAACAATTTACTCAAAGGTCTTCAGAATGTCAATGGGACAGAACTATTTTTCTGGGATTTTCCCTCTGATCTTTGGAAATGGAATACAGTAGTAGTCGATATTTTTATTACATGCTAACTTCTCTGTGCACTTCTTTTTCTTTTTAAATAATTAAAATTTGAATAATGAAGGTTAGTTTCTGATTTGTAGGTTTACAGTTTTGCTTACCTTAACCAAGTTTCTTATGCAATTTACATCTTACTGTGAATGCTATTGATCTAATAAAATTTGGTGTTATTATTTGGAAGGAATATGATGTTTATGCATTTTTTTTTACCATTCTCACACTTCTGAGATTCTTTTTTCAACCTAATAAAGTCCATAATGCTGCATATGGGAAGTTATTTCTGTGTTACAGACAAGTAAGACAGATTGCTGAAAAGAAGTACCAGAAGAAATCTGATTTATATGCCTATACCATTTCATGTCACAAGTACCAATGAATGTGATAACAAACAATACTATTTTAATACTGACATAGTTCCATTCTTGGTCACACATTTTGGATGCTCTGTTGTGTCCCTACCATCATGCTCCTCAACAGGACTAGGAAAGTGCTCTTAGTATGTGTCTCATACACTAAAATGGCTGCTGGCAGACCCTGCTTCACCTTTCCAGCACATACTGGATGAGAAAACATGATATGACATGTCACTAAACACCTCTGAATTTTGAGAGAGGTGGCTGTGCTAGAGTGGATGTTATGTGCTAGAGGAGATAAGAGAGTAAGAAGGAATTTCAGTCTGTGAGCTGAACAAAGCTTCGCTGGGGAAAGCCCCAGCCCCACAGTTGCTGGAGTACTGTGTTCAGCTCTGGGGTGCCCAGCATAAGATAGACATGGACCTCCTTGAGGGTGTCCAGGGGAGGGCCATAAAATTGATAGAGGGACTGGAACACCTTCAAAGTGAAGACAGGCTGAGATAATTGGGGTTGTTCATCCTGGAGAAGAGAAGGCTCCAGTGACATCCTTCAGTGGCCTTTCAGGGCTTCAAGGGGGCCAAGAGGAAAGACAGGAAGAGACTCTTTATCAAAGAGAGTAGTGATAGGACAAGGGGTAATGCTTTTAAATTGAAATAGGGTAAATCTAGGTTAAATATTAGAAAAAAATTCTTTTCTGTGGGAATGGTGAAGAACTGAAACAGGTTGACCAGAATAGATGTGGATGCCTCATCCCTAGAAGTGTTCAAGGCCAGTATGGATTTTTGAGCAGCCTGGTCTAGTAGAAGATGTCCTTGCCCATGGAAGTAGGTTTGGAATTACATGATCTTTAAGGTCCCTTCCAGCCCAAACAATTCTATGATTCTATGATCTGACAAAGTAAGTAACCTATTCTCCAAAAGGTAAATGTCAATATGATCTTTATTTTCATATGGTAATTTTGCAGGTGATGACTGACTTAGGATGTATTTTTTTTAAAAAATTGTGATCTGGTTCCTGTACTTGAGAACTGCAAATACTGGGGAGTGGTACCTGGGAGCTACGAGCCCTCTGTTATTGCACCTCAGATGTGACAAATTCAGAGTAAGTATTCTGCTGCTGTGTAAAGGTTTGGATACAGTTCTTGTGTTTCAAATTAGTGATTCATGGTAAGACTTGCTTCAGTTTTGAACGGCTATGGTGAAAGGATACTATAGGAGCCTCTGAGATGATGATGATGATAAACATGGTAAAATACATACTTTGAGGGTCCTGTTTTTGTATTCTCGCCTTGAACAAGGGCTAAGAACTATTAGACTTCGATAGTATAGTTGATGGATGCCTTAGCCTTAATTACTTCTCCTCCTATACTTCAAAAAAAAAGGGTTTCTAAAGATAGAGTGGCTATTCACCTTGCAAGCAGTCAAGGCTTTCATAATAGGAGAACATTAGCTGCGGCTCTTTATATACTCCAGAAGCTACAGCACACAGTTTTGGAGGATCTGATGTGAATACCTGCAGGTAGTGCATATGACTCTGGTAACAAATAATTATTGCAAAATAAAGCATAGCTAATAAGCTTTTCCCTCTCTACTTCCTCTCTCCAAGTACTCAATGCCTAGGCATCTCCTGAGTATTCCATTTTTCACTGTTTTAATGGCATGATTTGGTAGAGAAACTGGTTTTCTGCTTTAGAGAAGAACACTGGCAATGTTTTTCACCCAGAGTGATCTAGTAGGCTTCTTTAAAAGGATCCACACCTGCCTATTAGGCTGTTAATGAAATGTGAACAATCATCAAACAGGATGATTGCAAAAGCAAGGAAGTTGCTGAAATGAATAAAGGTTTTTATTATGATGTTTCTTGAACAATTGTAACACCATTTCTTAATAGTTACAAATGCTAGAAGACAAAAAAGAAAGGAATAATAAAAATCAAACTGATATGTGCTTGAAAAAATCTTCTTATGTAACCTGGCCTTGAACCAATGAGGAACAGTTTTCCTAATAACCATTTGCAATGTTTAACTAAATTTATCTGAACACAGAAGCACACATCTTGGCATGAAAAATCTCACTGCTCTGTTAAGCCTTATATTAGTAGCCTTGGCATTTTTAATAAAATCCTTCCATAAATTTGGAACAAAGTTATTGTTCTGGAGATGGCTCCAAATTAGCCTTGCCAGGCCTTAATGCTGCAGTACTGAGGAAAATGGTACTTGGCACAAAGTAAGCTGGGGAAAAAAAAATGCTGGAAGAAGTTTATTATATTGGTGCAGTGTGAGAGAACCTTAATCACAGACTCATAGACTCACTCATAGAATCATAGAATCATAGAATGGTAAGGATTGGAAGGGACCTCTGGAGATCATTGAGGCCACATGGGAACAGATCCAGACACGTCTTGCAAGTCTGTAGACAAGGAAAGTCTACAACTTCTCTGGGCAGACTGTTCCAATGCTCCATCACTCTCACAGTGAAGTTTTTCCTCATGTTGAGATGGAACTTCCTGTGTTTCAGCTTGCTACCATTACCTCTTGTCCTGTCACAGGGCACAACTGAAAAGAGACTGGCAAATCTTAATTCCTGCTTTATTGATCTTTTAAAGAGCTTACAGAATGCCTTGTTCATATATATTTACAATAGTCATACGTTTCTAAGGGAGTATGCTAATTTTCTAGGGTATGCTGTGATAACTTGTCACTTGTTCTACATTTATGGAGGCAAAAATGGAGGAAAGAATTCTGATTGTAAAAATATCTGGGATTCATCAGCAGTACAAAAGTTCAGACTTGAATCCAGCACTAAAAAAGACCCCACACACTGCTGAAATCCAAGAAGAATCTATTATTTCCCTGAACATTAGCCTTCATCCACTTCCAAAGTGAATATGCAACCCTTGCAATGTTATCTGACTGAAAAAAGTGCATATTCAAAAGAAGGGCAGAAAGTGTTGCAATAGGCAATATATGTGCCCACTGTATAGGAAGAGCTATTTTCACAGTGAGATGTAAAATGTGTAGACTTCTGCCAGTTGCTTTTGGCTTTGCATTTTATGGGAACTGATTTAAGTAGCTCGTTTCTCTCCTTAAGTTCTCTCTTGATTTGCTGCTGGAGCTTTGCCAGGGAGTTCTTTCATCCTGTTTTAGTCTTACTTTTGCTAACTCTCCTTGTACTCCTCCCACAGATGGGTGGGAGTTCTTTTTTCAGCCTTCTCAGAACTGCAAAGTCTGTCAAGTATATTGTACTTCTGCCCCAGCCACCAAAAGCTATTTGAAGATTTGACCCTTAGGCGCTGTCCTGTTGTCCCAGCTTTAGCCATCTGGTCTGAGATGCTTGCACAATCAATGAAAACCTGTCAGGGTGATTCATCTGGATGTTAGTGCCTTAAATAGATGCGATAAACTCCTCTGCAAAGTGTATGCATTTGTTTCTCCAGATTATACAGAGAGTTATGTATACCACTTTGAAAAAATTTTGCTGACAATAGTTTTTTTATCCATTCCAGTCCTGAATGTTTTTGTGAAGAGCAAATGAGAAGTACCATGTTCAATGAAGTCCTACACATTCAAGTGTCTCATGGGATAAGTGTACTAATTGCAGGATCTATATATAACATTTTTTTCTGAGCTTATACTACTCTGAGACATATGCAACACAATTCATTAGAAAGGGCATATATCATTCTATTGGATATTAAATCCAAAATTTATTTTCCCAAAGATCCCTCTGATACATGATGGGGAAAGATCTCCAGAGCCAGTAGACTTTAATCTATACCTTGTAACTTCATAAAAAATGCAAGGAAAATTGAATCCTGGATTGTAATAACACAATGGCCACAGAAGTTAGTTCAAAACATTAGTCCATATTCAATTAAAGGAAAAGTTTACGACGCACCTTGAACATAAATACAAGTGTGGTTTCTTGCACCATGTTGTTCTAGGCTATTAAACAAAAATAAATCCTGTAAATACTTGAATTTTCTTAAGACATGTTCTTCAAAGAAGCAAATTAAATATTGTTTCGAGACAACTGTGTCTCTGTGTGAATGACAAGAGATTTGATTTCATGTATAACAAAATGAAAAGTATTGATTCTTGTAAGCCATACTACTATGGCAAAGGTCAGATGATGATCCCCTCTAGTTTGGTGTAGCCAGTCTCTTTGCTACTGTTATGTTCAGTCATTGACTACGTATAAACATAGACTGTACTGACTTATATAGACTATACTGAGTCTCTAGAGAGTTACTTCTCTGGAGACTTTCAAGAGATGTCCAGATGCATTTCTGAGTGATTTGTCCTAGTTTTGGTCCTTCTCTGGCAGAGGGCTTGGACTCAATGATCTTTGGAGGTCCCTTCAAATACCTAATATTATGTGATTCTAAGATAATACAATAGACGATGCCATTACTGTTTATGCAGGTAGGGGCAATTTTCACATTAGTACCCCCAGACTTTATATAATCTAAACTCTTTTTGATGGATTTTTTTTTTTCTCTTTTCTGGCAAGTAAAGTTCAGGGTCTATTACCTTGGAATTTATATTTTCACTATAAACATTGTCAGGATAGTTTATACTGTGCTATTGTCCTTAGAGTTGATTCTAGGGCAAAAAGGTGGTAAAAATATTTGTTTATGTAGATGTATATGTCCCACATGGCACAAATGCTGAAATATTGTTTCAAACTTCGGACAAATGTGTTGCTTACTCTCTAATTCAACATTTTTTGCATGTTATCTTGTAGTGGCATAAGACTGTTCCTCCTAATGCCATTCATGGTTGCAACAATACATTCAGTGCCTGTTTTCTACTTCCTTATGCCTTACAGGTCAAAAGAGCCAAGAGAGCTTACCTAGCAACAGCTGTAGCACGTTGAGACAGTTAAGGTCTGACATTGAGCTTCTTATTTATTTTTTATGACTCATTCTTCAATAGAATCAAGTTCTTAAGCCTTTCTTTTTCACAAGTATTTTTAATCAGGGAGGGATTTTTTTTTTTCCCTAGAAAATCTTCTGGAAACAAATTCCACTGTTATGTCTCATTTCTGCTACAGGTTAGAAAATCTGGAATCCAGACACAGAGAGAAACAGACCTCTGGGTTCTTTGGCTGCTTCTGCTATATGGCTCAAGGTGGCTGAACTCTTCAAACCTTTGTGTTTGGCTTGATGAATAGAATCCAGTGTATTGTTGGGCACAGTGTTAGGGCAAGATATGTGCAAGTTGTAGCTATGAAGTTGAGAAAAACCTGCTTTTCAATATCTGTTTACTCCTGTATTGCTATGTATATCCACTGATGTGGAAAATGGCAATGCTGGTGATGGAAGTTAGCCTTGGAATCAGTCAGCTTGAGCTTTAGACTAATTTCATGGAGTACAAAGCTATCTGGGCTTTATTCTCCAAAGAGCTTCTCTAGTTCCAGCTCATAATGCATTGTGCAGCTGCCAGAAGTCCACTTCACCTGGAAGTTTTCTGGCTAAGGATGTCCTGAATCCTGTGTCTGTGGGACAAAGGTGATCTGTTCCTATTTGCTTTAAGTGCAGTTTTTATTAAGTAAATGTTTCAGCTCTAGTCTATTGTAGTTTCCAGAACAAGCTTTCAGAAAGAAAAAAAAAAATTGTCAATTATTCTTCTGAAAGTAATATGAACACGTTGGATCTGATACACTATGAAAGATATAATTCAAGATTTTTAGGTTATTTTTGTGCTTGTCCTATTTATTTTAAGTTTCCTTTAGTTAGGTAACAGAAATTTTTCTGAAAAAATGGACCAATAGGATTAAAAAGTGACTAGTGTAGCTGGATATAGTCCTATGAGTGCCATGGGAGAGCAATATTTTCAGATATTTCTGCAGTGATTATGAAACGTAGCCCTAGAGCAGATTAGAAACTTTTGCTAATCCTCTTCAGTGACACTTGTATAAATGCTAGCTGTAATAATCAGTATTTTCCTAACTTTTTTTCTTGCATGACTGCATTTCTAGTTTTTGCATTTGGATAGCTATTTAAACATGAGATTCAGCTTCTTTGCTTGATTTTTTTTTTTTTTTTTTTCATTTGTAAAATGCATATAAACTATTACATAATTGTGCTGTTAGCAACCTGGTGCTGCGAAGATTTTAACACCTACTTCGTAAGAAGTGTTAAACAAGAGCAAGACGTTTTTCTAGCAACAACTACACATGGAATTGATTGTTCAGGAATTACTAGGGCTAAGTCTGTTTCCTCAAGTAAGGGAGGCTCAAGCAAAGAGATGAACCCATTGCTCTACAACACAACTTCTGTTGAGGAACACCAGCTGTAACTTTTAATTTCACTGATGAAATGTTATTTGACTGTAGAGATTAAAGTTTTCACTTTAATTTAGGAGGAAGTTTGCTTTTCAGCAAAGTGTGATGCTACGTAGATAGTTGTCTCAGAAATAACTCAAGTTGCTGCCAGGGAGAATTTTGTTTTACTTGAAGCTGAACGGCAGCTATAGGGTCTGCTCTTTAGACTAAGAGCTTTCCAAACAGGTATGAGAGGTGGTCAGTTATGCAGCAAGTAAAATGACATAAATGCATGATTTCTTTCCCTTGAGTCCCTAGCTTACATATGGAACCCAGTAGAGTACCTAGCTTGCATAAGGAACTCAGTATTGTCCCATTTATCTCATTTTTTTCTGTTAATCATGTCAGCTCTGCCTCTTGGCTTTGGTGATTGGAAATTATTTTGTGACAAGAATTGAAGGTCCTCTCTGTTTCTAGTATTCATGTTTTTGCATGTCATAGTCCTTCAAAGTTTAGCTTCATTATTTTATTAGGGAAATATAGGGAAAAGGGATTGGGGTTAGATGCAATAAAGCTCTTAAGTTTATACTGTAGAACATAGGCAAATTTGAAATACTTGAATTGAAAATCACAATCACAAACACCACTGTTTATCTGCTACCCCCTTTTCAGTCTTCTAACTTGTTCATAACTAACTTTAGTTTCTAACCTTGGTCTTCAAGCCTTGCTCCAGCTCCTCAGCATTTGGAGTGCAAGACAGGGAAGGCAAAAAGATTTTTTAATCCCATCTCTCTTACCCTAGGCAAAAACTGTGCTGATGAAATAATTCTTTCCTCTGACCAAACTGGGCCACTGCGTATAAAGAAGTAACTTCTTTTGTTCCATATACTTTGAACATTTTCTATGACTCCAGCCAAGTATTTAAGGCCTGGCAGGTAAGAAAAGATTCAGAATAATCTTTTATTCCTGTGACTATGTGTGCTTTCTCCAGTGGTTTGGGAATAAAAGAGAAAGCTGATAACATGGGGAGTGGGGAGCCTGACCCATGCCCACATGTTCTGACTTAGGTATTTTTAAACAGGTAGTTATTTCCCTCTTGGATGCACAGTACTCCAGGACCATGAGAAACTTACTGGCTGTACTTCAGTGAGAATACTCTTCTGAAAGTGCAGTAGGTAGCTTTGGATGTCCACAGGTTAACACAGGTTCTCTGCTGGGTCCCTAGCTCCCTCAAAGACAGCTCTGACAAAAAAAGTCTTTAACAAAAGCAACAACAAAAATTGCTAACTTTTCCCTATCACTGAAACTACCCGAATGTTGTTGTGCAAGCTCAAGTACCTGAGTGCTTGCCCTGGGAGAGCTGCTTGCTTTTAGACTGATAGAACTGAAGCTTAAGGAAACCTGTGTAGTTTATTCTTTAGGCTGGAGCACATAGGCCCATGCATTGGTCCTCTTAGTCTAGAGCTGGCTAAGCAAGACTTATGGAGGAATTCACCTTCTTCTTAAATTCAGTAACAGGTATGATTTCAGTGTTTTTCTCTCTATGCAGACTAAACTGTTTGCATGCACGGGTTTATTTGATTTCTTTCTATACTTTGGATGTTATTGCATGTGCTGCAGATCATAGTATACACTTGTTTTTCTTTCCTCTTCTGTAGCAGTTAAAGTCATTCAAACACTGTATGTCCTAGGCTTATGTTATTTCTAAACATTTTCATATTTCCCCAATTACATGTCTTTTCCAGAAGGTTTATCTTTCCTGTGGAAGCCTTACAAGACTAATTTGGACTTTAAATAATGTCACACTCCTCCACATATTAGAAGTTCAACTATCTGAACACTTTTTCCATCTGCATCTTGAAGGCTTCATTTCTGTGAAGCTTAGTCTTCCAATTGTCTACAAAAGTGACTGCAGAAGAGACAGAAGAAGAATTAAAAATGAGGCTTAAAAGTATCTGAAGAACTGGTGGGTCGAGCACAGTGTAGCACTCATCATCCTGTTTTAATATTCCTATAGACACCTGTTATTATCAGTATAGATGATACATCTTGCATCATTAATTCCACTCTGAAACTCCATTAAAGTTCATATGAGATAGCTTTATACAGGCTCAACCAATTCCAAAAGTGCCAAATCATTAAAAAATTTATTATTTCTAGTCAGATTGAGGACACTGTTGTGATTAAGATTTCTTTAGTGATAAAATTCCTTGTAGTGGGCGGAAATTAAATCCTTCTCTTGAAGAGTAAAACATTAAAAATAGAAAGCTCTAGCACAAGGTTCCAAGAATTAAGAAAATCCCAGAAAGTTAAAAATGGAGAGCAGTCTTATCTGAGTATATTTACCTTTTCTTTGTTAGGTCACTGACTTAATTGAGGTCTTAAAGTACATGTCTGAATTGGAGTTACTTTCACAGTGCTGTTGAATTTACATCTGTTTGTAAACGCAAATTGCACTTTACTGTAACTCAGAGAGTACTATAAGAGACCATACTGGCTTCTGCAGTATCAGTGTCTTTCCACTTGTCTAATGCAGACTATAAAAAGAAAAGGAATTCAGCTTGTGACTGATATTTTAATATACCCCGACATCTATAGTCTTAAATAACAGAACTTATACATATGTATATGTGTATATATGTATAAAAATGTCAATTTGGATTACACAATTTACTGATCTTAGCTATATAGCCCACTTGTGTTACCTTAACCATGTTAAATGGTTATGTAAACCAATGTTTTCAAGTATTTAATAGGACATAATCACATTTGTGGTTTGAAAAGGAAGAAAGCTGCAAATTTCTTTGCAACTTACAATGTGGTTTACAGAAAGGATTTTGAGAGCTTTGGTCATATAAGTTTGAGGGTTGTAATTGAAGAGTTTTATGGTAACCATGATACTGTGTTAAAGACAGAGCAGTACTGCTGCATTTAAAGGAGGTGTAAAATATTGCTACACTGGTAGTATAGAATCATTTTATTATATTAATTTTAATGATGTCAGCTTTACTGCACTGGTCTATTAAAAGAAACTATTGCTTGATGACTTATCATTCAACTTTCATTAGTTAATGGCTGATATTTCCAAACTGTATCCATGTGAAAAAAATAATGACTTGCTGTTTTTAAAATAGTGCATGAGCTCCTGGAATCACTTTGTGAAATGTTCTCCATGGCTGATCTAATTAACTACCAAGGCCAGAGTTTATTACCATTAATTATATCACTACTGTTCACGAAACATACCTGTGGGTAATTCCATCACGATTTCAAGAAGTATCAGACTCCTTCAAGAGCAATATTCTGTTTATATGTCTGATTTTTTTGCTGCTAGGTATGCATGATTAATTAACCTTTGTATCACATAATTTAATTTAATGGCTTTAAAACAGGACAATTTTGGGTCATGGGGAATGAACGGCAGTTTCACAGTTCAGAGGATGTCATTAATAGAATTCAATTAATATATTAAAATTGGTAAGTAATAGTAAGGTGTCTGCCATGGCTGAGCAACTTGCCCACTCTCAATACGTGAAAGATGAGACTTCTAAAAGTGTTAATTGATAATATCAGAATAACCTCAAATCTCTATATGTACACAATAAAGACTATGGCATATCAGACACACCTGAGGGATCTCGCCTCCCACCTCAAAAGGTGGAAAGAGCACTGCATCTACAGGTAACCATGAAGGTTTTTATTTGAATTAGCTTTTTTACATTAAAATGATTCAGCTAAGTAAGAAAATGTTAGTATAGGTTTTGGTGCTTTCATCACGTATTATAGTTGGAGAAATTGGGTATGGTTTACAGTAAGTATACTGTTGTGACTGCTTAGCTGCATAACACTTACTGTGTGTTTAATTAATGCCTGGGGCTGCAGCCTTCTAGAAGCATCAGTATATTTCAGGTGAATGTTCTTCAAGGAATTTCTGACAGTTAGGAATGAGTCAAAGTAAATTCAACTGTCTAAAATTCTCCTTGGAAAAGAGACAAAGTAGGAGACTGCATTTCCATAAAGGAAGGACCTGGGTAGAGGAAAAGCATAGTTTTATATCTCTGTGAAACACTGCATGTTATGAAGACTGACTTGTTCACCAGCTTGGAGGTATAAACACACACAATCCTCTTTTCTCCCTGGAAAAAGGAATTAGCTTCTATTGCACTTTGAAACTTTCTGAGACCCAGCTACAACTTCATGTTTAGATATACAGTACTATCTCCATACAGTTTTGTTAGAAAGAATTTTTTCCTAAGCCTAAATGCAGAAATAATTAACTGTTAAATTCTTTAACAGCTGCTGTTAATTATCAGACAGTTGATATCATTTGCAGTTATGCACAAAACTATCGTGATTTTTTATCCTCACTAAATCTGCAGCATGTGATATTGTGTTCAGAGACTTACTGCAAAGAATAAGCTTTTTCTGTACTCAAATCTTCTGACAATATCTGAGTATGCTCAAATTCATTTTGAGTATATTCTGTTGAGTATACTCAGATTTAAGCATACTCAAATCTACTGACACCAATACTGCTGGGGATTGCATAGTTTAGAAGATTTTGTAAATTATTTTTTAGTTTAATTTAGTTCCTGAGTTGCTCCCCCATTTTAGGGTAAAGGAAAGAAATAATCTCAAAAAACTTCTCAAAGCTGTAGATTAATACTTCTGACTTGCAACTCTTTAGAAGACAGTAGGGAACAGTTCTCTTACTCTGCTTGTTACTTATGAAATTTGTAGTAGCTGAACAGTGTACAAAGGCATTAAGCCAAACAAAAATATTTCTATATTCTGGTACTATTTATTATTTATATATATTTTTTTAAATCCTGAGGTCTTATATAGCTTTTGCATAATCTTTCCATTGTGAACTGATTCTTAGGAAATTAATTTTCAGGAAACCCGTGTAGAGCTTTCCTTTGTCTCTTTCCTCTCCACCCCCATCTTCACATTAAATGTCAAAGAAGAAATGCCCTCACTGTAGGTGATTTAAGAGGTGCAGAAAGACCATTCACAGCATTACAACAGTACTAAAGCAATATGAGATGTGGACAGAAGTAGTATTGGTGTCAATGAATTTTCTTATGCAATCAATAGTGAAACAAGTTATTATGTAATCTAGTGTGAAGCCCACAATTGACTGTGGATCAAGAACAGATTTTTCTCTGTCAAACATCACTTATACAACTACATTATCAGGGACTTGTTCTATGAGTTTTTAAAGAAGAAATGTTTCCAAAAAACCCTTATGTCCAAGAACAATATTATCTAAACTTCCCTTATGGCTTATTAGCACTCCAAAGTCTTCAAAATGTTGCAGAAACTGTACTGACAATATATAATGTTTCACTGTATTTTGCATAGTCTTTATAATTTTACATTTTAATTTAGTTTTTTCCCTCAAAACATAATGAAGGGGAGACAATAATAAAAAATAAAATAAAATAAAATAAAATAATAAAATAAAATAAAAAAAATCATGGCTCACAGAATTTCTATACAGAGTAGGCTTATTCAATGTCAGTTCAGAGGTGTGTAATCATTAGCTGGAAGGATGAGTTTGCAGGTGAACTTGTACTGAAAACAAATTTAGATTCCTCTTCTTTTGTAAAACTGAAGTTATTTTAACATTGTTGTAAATATTTGTCATCTTAATAGAGCAGCTTCAAAAGATGTTTCGATTATGGTACTGACTGACGAGCTGAAAGACCTGAAAGCGTTGACAGAAAATTGAAAATCCAAAAGGGAAGGCTGGTTAGATTACTGAAAACTTCACAAAGCTCACTAAGGTCAGCATGAATTAAGAACTTTTGAGTACTCTGAATAAATATAGCAAGGGCTGTTAACAAAACCATGAGATTAAAATATTTAAAAAAGATAAGTCTTCTGAAGTCATCTAAAATCAACCAATGCCATCAACACCATTTTAAAAATAGTAAAGGAAGGCAATGGAAGGGAAGCAGCAAAACTGTTGCTTCAGAGTTCTGTTCTGACTTACAAAAGTGCTGTAAAGATCAACTCCATATCAACTTGTCTAAGATGCTTTCACTTGAAGAAATTCCACACCAAGAAATCTTGGAGAGTTCAGTGTAGCAGATGGCATGGATCTGTCCACTGTCTATTGGGATCTCTTCAGCTATGCCATGTGGTGTTTTTTGACTACTTGAAACTGCTGCTAAAGAACATGTGTGATAACAGACAGCCCTATTCTGGCTCAGATGAGATAATATCAGTTAAAAGAAACTACTTTAACTTCTTTGTATAACAACTTGCAGTGATGCTCTAAGAGCTGTGTTGGTAGCCAAATATAACACTGATTAAACAATGAAACTCACTGCCAACATCAATGGAAAATTCCCTGTCCATACTACTTGACCCAAAGCCTCAAGCTCAGCTGTCATCAGAAAGACACATGAAAATGTGTGGATTGCCTCCAAGAAAATATATCATCAACTCATCTTTTCTTATATATGTCATGTATATGCTAGCCCAGTGATAATAACTGCAACCTGTGGTCAAACCTTGGTCTTCATTGTAATTCACAGAAGCTACTCTTTCTGTATCAGCAGATGACTGCTTAATGAAACTAATAAAACAAAATGTGGGGAAGAAAGGTGGCTGTGTGGATATAGACAACAGTAGCAACTGCGAGATTTGTGGTCTACCGATGTCGCTTCTGTGGTTTTCTGATTCTCCTCACATGCTAAGGAAGACAAGGCATGTAGGCTAAAAAGAGGAAGATGAATTATTATTCAAGCCAGGTTTGCCACAAAGCGAGTTTAATCTTAGGAGTGCAGTGGTACCTTTCAACTGTTGGTTATCATCAGGCCATATTTTAAAAATACAGATTTAATAAAGCTACTGAAGTACTGGGGCTTTTTCCATTGTTTCCACAGAATCACTCAGGTTGGAAAAGACCCTTGGGATCATCGTGTCCAACCATTAGCCCTAGTCTACAAGTTCACCCCTAGATCATGTCCCCCAACACCACATCCAAGCGATGTTTAAACACATCCAGGGATGGTGACTCAACCACCTCCCTGGGCAGCCCATTCCAATATTTCACTACCCTTTCCATGAAGAATTTTTTCCTAATGTCTAGTCTAAACCTACCTTGTTTCAGCTTGAGGCTGTTCCCTCCAGTTCTATCCCTAATTACCTGAGAGAAGAGACCAGCACCAGCCTCTCTACAATGTCCTTTCAGGGAGTTCTAGAGAGTGGTGAGGTCTCCCCTCAGCCTCCTCTTCCTCCAACTAAACAGGTCCAGCTCCTTCAAGCGATCCTCATATGTCACTGTTTATGCCGGGAGTGGAGAGATGCAGCAACATATAAATTCTGCAAGAGCAGGCAAAAGAAGCAACTTTATTAATTTACAACCCCGTTTTATTTACCCTAGCCCCATAGGGTGATTGGTCAGCGACCACCCATCTCCTAGGGTGATTGGCTAAAGTCCTACAACACCTATTTCAAAATAATTTTCCAATGTACCATAAAAAGAACTTAGCAAAACACCACGTGTTAATTTAGTTTACAAAAACCATCCTACTTTTTCTCATAACACGTGTGAGAAAGGCAGGATTCTCACCGAATATTGTGAGAAGCTAGGAAAATCCCTCTGCTAGCAGCTTTTCAGCATCCACACCTCATAAGATCTATTTTCCAGTCCCTTGACCAGCTTCATTGCCATCCTCTGCACCCACTCCAACACCTCAATATCTCTCTTGTCCTGAGGTGCCCAAAACTGGACACAGCACTTGAGGTGAGGCCTCACCAGTGCCGAGTACAGGGGGACAATCACCTCCCTACTTCTGCTGGTCACACTATTTCTAATATAGTCCAGGATGCCATTGGCCTTCTTTGCCACTTGGGCACACTGCTGGCTCATATTCATTTACCTGTCTATTATAACCCCCAGATCCGTCTCTGCGAGACAGCTCTCCAACCACACTGCCCCAAGCCTGTAGTTTTGCATGGGGTTGCTGCAGCCCAAGAGCAGGACCTGGCATTTGGCCTTGTCGAAACTCTTACCAGTAGCAGTGGTCCCAGCGATCCAGTCTATCTAAGTCTCTCTGCAGAACCTCTCTATCCTCACGCAGATCGACACACCTGCCTAACTTGGTGTCATCTGCAAAGTTACTGGTGGTAGACTCTATGTCTTCATCAAGGTCATCAATAAAGCTGTTAAATAGAAATGGCTCCAGCACTGAGCCCTGAGGAACACCACTTGTGACCTGCCGCCAGCTGGGTTTAGTACCATTGACCACTACTCTCTGGGCCCGTCCATCCAGTCAGTGCTTGATCCAGCAGATCGTATTCTCATCCAGGTCATGAGCAGACAGTTTTTCCATTAGAAATCTATGGGGAACAGTGTCAAAAGCCTTCTGGAAGTCCAGGTAGACCACATCCACAGCCTTTCCCTCATCCAGTAGTTGGGTCATCTTGTCATAGAAGGAGATCAGGTTCATCAGGCAAGATCTGCCTTTCCTAAACCCATGCTGACTTGCCATGGTCCGCTGGTTGCCCTCTATACAACTTGTAAGAGCTATATGCTTGTAAAAGCTATAAGCTTTCCTATGTTTACTCCTCAGCTTTGTAAAAGAATTTAAGCTAAAGACTTAGAAAGCTAAATGTTCTTGTATAATTGAAATATTCAAGATTAAATTGTTGATGATGATACATCTCTCTTCTGTAACTGAAACTCAGCCCTGCAATTCAATTAAGCAATATTTTTCTTAATTGGCAGGTGAAAGGTAGGCAATCAAGACATAGGAGAGACTAATTTAGTCTGTTTCTGTGACAGTAAACTCATTTCAAACTTGTCTACCATATTCTGACACTGCTCTGATACTAGGTTTAAATAAATCATATCAAGTAGTTACTTTAACTATTATTAGCTATACAGTTAATTAAAATATTATATAGTACATTGCATGTAAAATGGTTTGACACGGTTGCGGGATAGTTTTAAAATTGTTTTGTTTGATCCTGACGTTAGGTTTCTGGAACATCTGAGTCCACATCATTGATAAAGTTATTAAACACAACAGGCCCCACTACTGAGCTCTGGGAGATGCCTCTTGTGACTGGCCACCAGATGGATTTAACTCCATTCACCATCACTCTTTGGGCCCAGACATCCAGTTAATTTTTTACCCAATGAAGCACACACCCCTCCAAGCTATGAAGCGCCAGATTGGCCAGGAGAATGCTGTGGGAAAAAATGTCAAAATATTTACTAAAGTGTGGGTAGACAACATCCACAGCCTTTCCCTCATCCACAAGGTGAGTCACCTTGCCACAGATGCAGAAAAGCTTAGTCAAGCAGGACCTGCCTTTCATAAACCCATGTTGGCTGGGCCTGATCACCTTGTTGTCTTTTACATGCCATGTGATGGCACTCAGGTTGATCTACTCCATAACCTTCCCTGGCATTGAGGTCAGAGTCAAAGGTCTGTATTTCCCCAGATTCTCCTTCCAGCCCTTCCTGTAGATGGGAGTCACATTTACCAGCCTTCAGTCCATTGTTACCTTGCCGGTTAGCTAGGACTGCTGGTAAATGATTGCAAGTGGCTTGGTGAGCACTTCTGCCAGCTCATTGACTACCCTTGGGTGAATCCTGTCTGGATCCATAGACTTGTGTGAGTCTCAATGGTGTAGCAGGCTGCTAATCATTTCCCCTTGGATTATAGGGGCTTCATTCTGCTCCTTGTTCCTTTCTTCCAACTCAGGTGGCTGAGAATTCACAGAACAACTGGTTTTACTATTAAGGACTGAGGCAAAAAAAGACATTCAGTACCTCAGCCTTTTTCCCTTATCCTGCGTCACTATGTTTCCTCTACATCTAATAAAAGATGAGATTCTCCATAACCCTCCTTTTGTTGGTAATACATGTGTAGAAACATCTGAAAGACTGCCTCCCAGAGGGGGCTGCCAGACAGACTCCTAAACAGGCCAATGTCTGTCTTTCAGAAGTCAAAAACAATCAGAATGAGCTTTTATACATTAATGCAACGTGGAAAGAGAATACTGCCAGAAATACTATGTTTAACTGAAAGGAAGATGAAGGTTATTCCTCATCTTAAATAGTTTAACTTGAAAAAAGAGAGATTATGTGAAATTGAGGATCATCCTTCTTTTCGGTGGTTGTACAATTGTATCTCAACTGAAACATACTTCTAAAAAAGCCATGTGTTGTTTCTAGGTTTTTCTTGATGTGAGATTGCACGGCAGTGACACATACTGAAACAGAACATTTTGTTGACAAACACATGCAGTGCATCACTATGTCCGTTTTTTAATTAGGAACTTGGTTTAAATCTATTTGTGGAAGAATTCATTGTGAAAATTGTGTTCTTGTAATGATTGCTTTTCAAGCAAGAGCTGGTATCAAAAACTTGCAGTCAGTAACCACGGTTACCTTACATGAAATAAAAAAAAAAAAGTAACACCCGTTATACTTCCTACCAAGGCACTAGTCCCTGTTTATTACGATTTATGGAAAAAAAAGCGTCTACAGAAACATCAAATGAACAATAGCACTCTTTCCTTTTGGGAGTGTCATTCAGAACTCTTGGTAAGTAATGTTTGCAAATTTCTAATTGATTTCATTATTATAAAATATGAACTTAAAAAAGTTGCATTCCAGAAATTGCATTGAAAACCTAATGGCAGCTTCTTATCTTATGCATGAGAATTAAATGCACTGTGTTGAAATCTGTAGCAAAATTAGATTTACTTGCATTATTTCACATGTACAGACTTACTTGATTTGTCAGTGGAGTACATCCTTATTCAACAGAGAACATACTGCAGCCAGCTGCCCTGTTTTCATGTCTCACTAGATCCTTTGCATGTAAGATTTTGCCGTTCCCGTGTGCATCATGTACTTCAAGAAGTACTGTGGATCTCTAGATCCTATTTGTGGATCTCTAGATCCTATTTGTGGGGTTTTCTTTTCATATTATAAATCTAGCCAGAATGGTATTCTAAAGATGCTATTGTAACAGGCCATGTATATTTCTCACTTTTGTTTGATAATACTTACACAACTGCTTTACAGGATGACCCGAGTAATGCTTTTCTCCAACAGCAGAGCATTCTGCTAGAGCAGAACATGATGTCACTTCTAGTTGTCCAGAAGCTCTCCCACACAGCAGAGGAGAGGAAGGTGTACTATGTTATAATGTGGTATTTCACTGTAAAGCGTCTTCAGTAGATTTTGTATATTGAAGTGCAGAAGTAGCTACAGAGATTAGAATAACCAGTAAACTGTATGGAATATATTGTACTAAATCTTCTATAACCAAATTATAAATAACACTAGCTTTCAAGATTTACTGTTCATCAAGGCTAGGTCGCAGTGCTGCTTCAGCTGGTGAATAAACACTCATATGTTGTTGGCTGCTTTAGACATGTTTAAAACTCTAACTTTGTATACAAGTCTATTTCCATGGAAATGATATGCTGAAGTGCTGTAATTAATTACAGTTTTAAAAGCTATTAATGAGCACAAACCTAGTAATTATTTTTTTAAGCTTCAAGGACACTTGATATTTTGTGTCAATACTTGTACAATCCTTCTTAAACAAATGTATGTGGAGGTGGAAAGTAGATGAAAGATTTTAGGAAAGAACACCTAACTACCCATAAAGATAGAGGTTAAAATAAAATGAGCTCTATGCAGGGCATAGCTGGAATATGTAAACATCTTGAAATACTTCCAGTGGTGTTACAAATGAATAGTTCCACAATATATTAAGTGTGTTCTTTGCTTTATATAGCTAAACGTGCATTTTTTTTTTATTTCAACATATAGAGAAATTAGCCCCTTATAGACTATCTGGGACTATATAGTCTAAATGTAGGCACACCCAGTACACTATGAATTGCATATAGTAATGCCCATTTCTATGCAGTTTTATAAAAAAGTTAGTAATTTAAAAGAAAATTCACACGTTAATTGCAATTGTATGCAGATGTGATTATTTTTACTTAATTAGATGGTCTCGTATAGGGCATCAAATATTTCAGGGGAGAAAGCCCAAGGGTTTAGGGCTTTCTGATGTGATAAATGAATGGACTTCTATGTACTCTACAGAATATTTTCTACAAACATGTTATACCATGTCCACTCGGTAAGTATGACAGAAGTGAAGGCACAGCACTTGGAAGAATACTAACTTTTGGTCATCATATGTCCAAGACTTAATTGGTGGTAATATTACTACTACTATTTATTATTATTATTATTTCATTTATTATTACTATTATTATTGATGTTGGTTTTATTTCAACATATATAAAATTGCTACACCTTGTAAGTAATCAGCTTATGCCATTTCCTCAGCTTTAGTTTTCTGATTACCTATTATGAACACATTCTGTTTCCACTTGCCCAGTGTCTTAGAAAGCCATTAGAGCAGGGTTTGTCCCATACTAGGGACAGGACCTGACACAGCAGGACCTCTAAACATGTAAGTGGAATGGAGGTTTCAGCAATTAAGTATGAAACAGTTCCCAAAACTGGTATTATAATAGTTTTAACCGGTAGATCTAAATACTTGTGTTCATACATAATTTATATTTCAAATGCAAGGTGTAAATACTGAGCATGAAGGTCTACAGGCCTGAACTATGAGGTCTTAGGTGAAAGGATATTTATTTTGCGGTTTCAAACTCAGTTGTTTTCCTTCTTTTTCTTTCTCCAGATTTTAGAAAACTTCATAGAGTTCAGGCATGACAGAGACATCAGACTCAGGAGACAAATCTTATTAAAAAAAAAAAAAAAGGAGTGTGTGAGAAAGTACATTTTGATCTTGATATTAGACACTCAGAATGGTGAAAGCCTTTTCATAATTAGTCTACAAAAAAAGAGACAAGCAAAATTTTAATGGATTTCTTGCATTTATAACCATTACGGTCAAAAAAGAATAAATACAAAGATCTAGCTTTGTATGATGATCTAAATGTTTGAATTGTACAAATGGATTGTTCTGAATTAAAAATTACTTTATCTTTTTTTTAAATTCTGAAGTGATTTAAAAAGGATAGCTCTTCTGCGGAGCTGTGCCAGGCTGTTTATAAAGCAGCTGAACACTGCCACTTTGAAAAATTTTATTTAGATCTTTTAAAGTGGTTGCTACATAGCAAAGTGGACACATAGTAAGATGTAATATTTAAATTCATTTTCTCTTGGAAAATTAAAACTAATATTGATGAGCTGAGAATAGCTGAGTAGTTCACTTTGTATATTCAAACTGAAAGAATATGTAACCACTACTGAAGAAAGTGACAAAACAGTTGAAAGCACCAGATGCCAAAAACATGAGAAGACGTTCCACAGTTTTTGTATATAATCTATCTTTCGCCATATAAAATAATATAGAAGAAAAATAATTTCATAAATATTTTGGGGAAAACTATATAAAGAGCAGGTAATCATAGAGGAAGGATGCCTGTACTGAAAATAGATACAATGTTTGTAGAATACAGATTAAATTAATATTTGCTGAATACGAAAATATGGAGAATGCTTTTCAACTTTACCAAGAATGCACAGATTTGAGAAAGATTCTGTGTTTTAAGGGACTGCACATAAGAACAATTTTTTTTTGTCTGAGAAGCATTCTTACATTGTGTTGGGATTGTTCTGGACATATAAGAGTGTGATGAAATCATCCCATCTCTGTAGCAGGCCAGAGATATGGATGGGAGCAGAAGTCATCATTCAAATGAATGCATTAAAAAGTACAAGCTATGTTAAAAACCATCATTGCACCAAAGTTCACGTGGATCAGTTAAGTTAATAAAATGCAGTGACTCAATAATGTAAGGCTGTTGCAATTAAGACAAATGATAAGGAACTTTATGAGCAGAAAGACACAGAATTAATTAATTACTTGTGCTGATGTTGCATTAATTTCAGTTCACATGCATTTTTATGCTGGAAGTACACTAAAATATATCAGAATAGTAAAATAAAGTATCTATTTTAGTTCACATTTTATATTTTTCCTTTTTTTTTTTCCTGGAGCATTGAGAATTTCTTTCATATCCATATACAGGTCTGTGTGAGGAAGTTAGCGGGTATTGACTTTAGTAGGATGCTGATGATGCTATTTCTGTGAATGGTATATTGAAACATCTTATGAATCCTGACAGCATAAGGTGTGTTATCTGAATTGTCTATCAGTCAAATTACTGGATGATCCTGGTGAATGAGGGACACATGAGGAGGTCTCAACACTTCTTCTGAACAGAATGATTTTTACAGAGTTTATGGAAATGAAAGGATCAGGTTAGTACCACATTTCCATGAAAAGAACAATTACTTCTCTTTGAACCTGGATGACCCTTTTTTTGCCTGTCCTAACAAAAACATATCTATTTTATTTTAAACAGTAGGCAAGTCATGTTTTTGCTCCAGGTGAATTTTAAGGAAAAAACAGTATCAGTATAATTAGGAAAATTATCATCTGATAACCATCATTAAATACTTTTATGATAACATTGGAAATAGCTTTAGGGTATAATTAAATCAGTAATATTACAAAGAAAACGTAGGAAGTAAACAGCCCTAAGAGCATTCCTTCCAATTGAACAGAACCATTTTTTAATGATTACACGTCTTTAAAGTTTTTCTAGCTTTGTTGCTTTCCTGAATAATTGCAACTTTCATAATTTTTACTTCTGTTTATTAGCACTGTGCAGATGAATTGAAAAATACGCAAAATTGCTGAAACTGAGTCTCTGAACTCAGTTGAAAGGAAATGTAAAATTATTTAGCATTTGACAGGTTTAAAAAAAAAAAAAATTCCTTAACAATTTTATGTGGGAGGTTTGTGCCCACAGTTATTTTCTTTCCTTTCCAAATATACAGTAAAGATTTTCTGGAAAAAAAATCCAAACCTGTGGCTAGGAGGAAATGCTTCTAATAATGTATTTCAACATGCTCTTCTTATTAAATTAAGTCTTTTCTAAAGACCTTTTGGTTATTAAATAGATTTTTTTTTTTGTCCTGTAGTAAAGTTTAATTTTAGTTGAATCCAAAAAAAGTCAAGCGTATTCAATGAGAAAGTTGTATGAAATCAACATTAGTTAATGAGGTTACACCAGTTACACTTACAGTTACATCATACTTAGATGGATTTTTAACTGTAAATGGATATTGTGGTATGACTCAGAAATGTTAATAACATTTCAAAATTCTTGATATGGATTTAACTATTAAACTGAATGCACTCCCATCACATGTTTTCAGGAGAGTTTTGTAAGGCTTATTTGATCCTTTGATTGAATCTAACAGTGAAGTCATCAAAGGACTACAAAGACAGCCTTTATGTGCTTGTTACAAAGCACACTCCTCTCCCTTTAGCAATGCAGTCAATAGCAACTCCAGGGAAGATAACATGTCATGTGCTGTAAGATTGAACTCTCCCTGAAAAGTTCAGTAGTGCATGTCATGGGAACAAGAAGTATACTGTCACTTTCTTTGAGCGTTTTCACCTCACCACTCTCTGTAGATAAACATCTGCAAAGAAGTTCTCTGACATTAAATGTAGGGGCTAGTTTAGGCAAAGGTGCTGGCTTTTGAAGTAGCGCCAAATATGCATGGTTAGAAAACTGGGGTAAGATCAGCTTTCAAGACCTTTGAATGCATTTGGGAGATCACCCCATCTTTAAGTGAAATTACTAAATGTCTTTAGTCAGTCATTTACTTCTCAGTAATGATCCCAGAAGACCAGAAAAATGAATTTTCAATAAAGGTTTGGCCTAAATATTTATTTTCTACAGATGTCTAACATTTTTCTAAAATTGTCTTTAGAAAGATCTTTCTTAGTCTATTTTGGTAAAAAATCAGCCACATCTTCATCTTGTCAGTTTGGAAAAAGTCTTTTTGTCTTCAGAAATGTTTTTTTCTCCCTAACACCTCAGCTGCTCACCATCAAGAGCAGCTTTATGGAAACAAAATTCTAACCTGTTCATATTATAATTTGCTAATGAAAAGGAGGTAAAATTATGCTAATGAGGTGAGTGAATTATTGCAGTAATTTCTCATGGTAGTATGTGTGTGCCCAATTGGAGAAAAAAAAAATTCTCAAAATGTACACTATTATCAGATCGAAAATATATAAATACACAAATGATTGACTAAGTAGTTTTTCATGAGCATCTCTTGGTTTAACATTTAGTGAAACACCATTCTCCTGGAGAAGCTAGCTGCTCATGGTTTGGATGGACAAAGACTTCACTGGGTAAATAACTGGATGGATAGCTCGGCCCAGAGAGTGGTGAATGCAGTTAAATTCAGTTGGTGCTTAGTCACAAGTGGTATTCTCCAGAGCTCAGTAATGGGGCCAGTTCTGTTTAATATCTTTACCAATGATCTGGACAAGAGTATCGAGTGCACTCTCAGTAAGTTTGCAGATGGCACCAAGCTAGGCAGGAGATTTGATCTGTTTGAGGGTGGAGAGGTTCTACAGAGGGATCAAGACAGGCTGGATCAATGGGCCACGGCCAATGGGATGCGGTTCAACGAGACCAGGTGCGGGGTCCTGCACCTGAGTCACAGCAACCATCTGCCAAGAGCAGTACTGGAGTCCCCATCCAGGGTGATGTGGCAGTGTTGGGTTAATGGTTGGACTTGATGATCTTAAAGGTTTCTTCCAACTGAAACGATTCTATGAAATCACATTACCTAGTTCATACAGATTTTAACACCTTATAAGATGCTTATATAGACCTTCTTAAACAGTTGCTTGATATGTTTGTCTTTTGTATGTCTTTTTTCAGTTAAGAAATCTTGTAGAACTGAGATTAATGTTTAGCTATGTTTAGTATATACTTTATAAAGTAAATTCTTTAGTGTAATTGCATATATACTGTAATGTAAAAGCAAACGCAGAATTTTTGATCGTCTGTTTTCAGAAAACTTTAAATGCAATCAGATCTTATTAATGAAAATTATTTATAAATATTTGAGAATATATTGCTAAAATCACAGCAGGGTGATTGGAAGTCTGAGCTGCAGAGAATCATGGAATCGCAGAATTGCATAGATTGGAAAAGATCTTTAAGGTCATCTAGTCCAATCCTTAACCTAATATTAAGAAGACCTTGACTACAACCTTGAGCAGCCAGTTTCTCCAGGACAGTGCTGTGGGAGATGGTGTTAAAGTCTTTCCTAAAGTTCAGATAGACAACCTCCATATCCTTTCCCTCATACACTAAACAGGTGACCATGTCATAGAAGGAGATCAGGTTAGTCAAGCAGGACCTACCCTTCTATGATTCTATTCTATATGATTCATAAACCCATGATGACTGGGCCTGATCATCTGATTTTCCTGCATGTACTGGGTGATAGTACTGAGGATGAGCTGCTCCATCAGATTCCCAACACTGAAGTCATGTTGACAGTCTTGTAGTTTCCTGGATCCTCCTTCTGGACCTTCTTATAGACGATTATTACATTGGCTAATTTCCAGTCTGCTGGGACCTCCTGGGGCAGCCATGACTGCTGAAAAATGATGGAAATTGTATTTGGAAGCACCTCTGCCACCCCTTTCAGAACTCTCAGGTGAATTCCGTCCCGTACCATAGACATGTGTACATCTAAGTGCTGTAGCATACTGTGGACCACCTCTTCCTGCATTGCAGGGGGAGTGTTCTGCTCCCAATCTCTGTCTTCTAGCTCAGGGTCTGGATTACCCAATTACAACTGGTCTTATTGCTAAAGACTGAGACAAAGGCAACATTAAGCACCTGAGTCTTTTCCTCATCCCTACTTACCATGTTTCCTCCTATATCTAACGGAGAATAGAGGCTCTCCCTGGCCCTTCTTTTACTGCTAACATACTTATAGAAAGATTTCTTGTTGTCTTTTACAGCCAAAGCCAGATATAAGTTGTAGCTGGACTTTGAACTTTCTAATTTTCTTTCTGCATAGCCTCACTACATCTTTGTAGATATCATGTGTGAGCTGCCCCTTTTTCCAAAGGCCATACATTCTCCTTTTTGCCCTGTGTTGCAGCCAGAGTTCCCTGTCCAGTCAGGCTGGTCTTTTCTGCCAGCTTGTCTTACAGCTCACAGGGATGGCTGCTCTTGCACGTTTAGGACTTCCCTCTTGAAGAGTGTCCAGCCTTCCTGGACTCCTGTGTCCTTCAGGACTGCCTCCCAAAGGATCCCGTCAAGCAGTCACCTAAACAAGTCAAAGTCCAACCTTTGGAAGTCCAGCGTGGCAGTTCTGCTGCTCCCCCTCCTTACTTCTCTAAGAATGGAGAACTCAATCCTTTTGTGATTGCTGTGTCCTAGGTGGCCTCCAGCCATATATCCCCCACCAATCTTTCTCTGCTCACAAAGAGCAGGTCCAGTAGGGTGCTTTCCCTGTCACGTTCACTCACCAGCTTCTTAGCATAGCATGAGAACAAAATAGTCAGGCAAGGTTCTTGACAGCTTCTTGCAAAGATCAGTCTATCTTATTCATAAAATTAAAAAGAAAAGAAAAGAAAAGAAAAGAAAAGAAAAGAAAAGAAAAGAAAAGAAAAGAAAAGAAAAGACTCCAGTCCATTTGAAAGAGGGACTACATGTATATGATGATGCTGAGGTATCAGTGATCTACCATAGTTCTGTAAATAATTTTCTGTTTTGTTAACCCCAACATTTACTTTTCAAGTGTTTAGGATTAAATGATGTTAAAATGCACACTTTGACTATTAGTCATTTAATAAGTTTATGGTTATTAGGAAAAAAAGAGATAATACTTAATTACTTTTTTTTTTCTATCCTCTTAGCAGTCTTCATGAAAATAAATTAGGTCTTTAAAGAGCATGTTATCAACAAGCTCTGTGGCTCTCTGATTACAAGTAGGGCATATGAAGTTCTAATTAAAAAATGCCAAGCAGTGGAAACCATAACAGGTTAAAAATCCTAAAGTTTTTTCTTAGTTTAAACTTTTTATTGGGTTCCTTAGGGTTGAAGTTCTTCATTGTTCTTGTTTTAAATGCCCAGATTTCTTTGGATTATGTTTCTATATAGAGGTAGTAATACTTAAGACTGACTGGGCACTTACTTTAAGCTCATTTTTATTTCACTGGGTTATTTGCTGACAGGTTTTATGTGATTGCATTGATGAACTATTATAAGAAAAATGCCTTTTCACCATGAGGACAGTGAAGCACTGGGACATATCCAGAGGTTGCGTTATCTTTGTGCTCCAAGGTTTCCAAGACCCAACTGGATAACACCCTGAGCAATCTGGTCTATCTCATACTGAGTCCTGCTTTGAGCAGGAGGTTGTTATAGAAACCTCCTGAGGTTGCTTCCATGCTGAAATGTCTAATGTATAGGGTGAAATTTTGATACTGAAATCATGTCCTAAGTTCTGGCAACTGATTTCCATCACCAATCTGACTTTGCTCTGCTGCTGGGTACTGCCAGACCTGTTCCTAGGGTCACAGTGGTCTATACAACGTGCTGCCCATGAAAGGCAGCAGTATGATTTAGTCTAGCTATAATACATTTTCTGTGAATAAACTTTATAAGTCATACATTTTGGCAATGTCTACATATTGTCATAATGAAAAAGATTAAGATATGATAAATATATTTTGAAGATATTTATTGAAAAGAATTTGTTTTCTCCCTATTAATGTTATTGTAAACAGTTCTTGGCTGCCTTTAGGAAGGCTTTGTACATTGTACAGTACTTTTCTGTAGAAGAATCACCAATTTAAAAGCAAAATATGCAGCATATAGGGAGAGAGATGAGGAAAATAGTTTTCTGGTAAAAAAGGTATTTCATGATGCTGCTTCCACCTGAAAAATAACATTGCTGTACTTCAATTTTCCAAAGATGTTAGCTATCTTTTTTTTTTAATATCTTGCATTAAAACTTAGTATGAATAAATTGCTCACCATAAATGAAATAAAGTTTGGAGCCTAAATAAGGCATTGTTAACAGAGTAGAGGTTATTGTTCTGCTGCATGTTGCTACAGCTCAATTTACGATAAATAGGGTTTTAGATAATAACAAGACACTATTTATATTTGTTAAATGCACATAAATTATTTCATAATTACTGATAAGCTTAAGAAGGAGCAAAACTGAATCTAACACACCTTAATTAACTCCAGATTATAAACAACACTTATAATTGATTCTTAGTAAGAGAATAAACATTTATGAGAATATTTTAAACACTAGCTCTTGAGATAATTCTGATATGAAGCACATGATTTTTACTCCTACATATAACTGGATGTTAGTGCAACTTTTATAAAATCAGAAATTTATAAAATCAGAAAAATGGTTTTCAGTTAATTAAGTAAGAATGCATGTATGGTGTTACCCTCCAATGGAATTGAATTGTATGGAAAATGTTCACAAATATTTCACCAGTATCTCAACTGCATCAGTTTTTGTTACAGTCCAATCTGTTTTCTCTTTTTTTTTCTTTTTTTTTTTTTTTTTTTTTTTTTTTTTTTTTTTTTTTTTTTTTTTTATTTAGAGTAGAAAAGCAAAAGTGAGGAGATACTGCTGAAGTCTGTCCTAGAACAAGCTAGAAGAAAGAGGAACTGTAAATTATTTGAATTATTGCAAGGTTGTTCCCTTTACCCAAAACTGGAAAAGTATATTCAATGGTGACAGAAGGAAATGCACAGACTTTGTGTTCATTCAGACCTTCTCTGTGGTGGTTTTAAAGCTACACTGTGCAAGAGAATTGAAGTTCCTAAGTGGTATGGTCATCTTTCATACAAACGAAATAATTAATAGTAAGAATTAATGAAGATAGGTTTCCTCCAGATTTGTGTCAAGACTGCTTTATTTTAGTAACTAAAAAAGTGCAGTCTGTGATCAAAGCTTTTGCCTGGCTCTCCTGCCCCCAGCACAGTGTGGATCAAAGACTCACAGAATGATTTTGGTTGGAAGGCATCTTTAAAGACCATGTAGTTTCAAGACCTTCTGCCATGGGCAGAGATAACTTTCACTTTGAACAGGTTGTTCAAAAGTCCCCAACCTGCCTTGAACACTGCCAGTGATGGGGCATCCACAACTTCTCTGGTGGTCTAGTGTCTCACTACCTTCATAATAAAAATATTTTTCCTTACATCCAATCTAAGTCTACCCTCTTTCAGTGTAAATCCATTGCCCTTTTGTACAGATTTTCTTGTTCATAATTCATAAGCAATTTCAGTATTATCTGGTGCATGCAGGCAACTCACAGGGTGTTGTTCAGGTGACTCAGTCTTGATTTGACTATCTGTGGCCCTATCAATGTGGAGACAACACACAGGAAGCTGTGTAGATGGCTCAGCCTAGAGCTGTCCATAAGGCCCAGGCCAAACAAGACAATCCTGCACCACACAAAGAACCAAAACCTGATCTGAGCCTCGAAATTCCTCAACAAATTGTGTGCCCTGAATCTCAATTCAAACACTATTCAGCTTCCTGAGAAAATAAGATAAGGACAACCTGGAGAACTTCAGTAGTGTTTTCAGTGGTGGTTCAGTAGTGGTTCAGCCGACAAGATAACTTTTGTGTCTCCAAACGGCATAATCCAACAGGGCATAGTTTTGTCACAACCAAATGGGGGGGGTTTCAGCCACAGCCTTGTGTATTCAAACTGTATAATCAGTCACGTAAACTAGGGGATAAAAGTCCTAAAGTTTAGCTTAGATTTTGGGAGTCACTTCTCCAATGCTCACCTGTATGGAGCCTCTTCCCCCTTGATCAGGACATTGACCAAGGCCACTTTTTTAGGTTTGAGAGCTCTTACCTGGATGTGTAAGCGAATATTTAGCATGCTGTAAGTTTGAAAACACAGGTGATTAACTAACACATGTATAATATTTAACACACTTTCTAATTTGTTATAGTGTATTCTTGCTTTTAAGTTGTAATAGTGCATTCTTCAACTGTATCCATAAAAAACTCCAGTAGTGGTATATCAGACATCAAATAGATGGTCTTCTTGGGCCTTACAGTTAAAATTGTGAGTTTCAAATAAATAATTTGCTTAAACCTCCAGTCCAGTTTCTTTTCGCCACAGCTGTGTCCTGTCACTACAGGTTGCACAGGTAAAAGTGGTAAAAAGTCTTTTCATCTTTCTCATAAGCTTCTTTTAAGTACGGAAATTTTGCAAAAAAGGTCTTCCCAGAGCCTTGTCTTCTCCAGGCTGACTCACCGTAATTCTCTCAACCTTTCCTCATAAGGGAGGTATTCCTTTGCTCATCTTCCTCCCACTCTGGGTCCATTCTAACAGGTCCCTGTGTGTTTTGTGCTGGGGACCCCAGCTGTATTCAAGCTGGATGCAGTGCTCCAGGTGGGATCTCACCAGAGTAGAGGAGCAGAATCACCTCCCTCGAGGTCCACCCATGACACCCATTCCTCTTGAACTGAGCAGCAAGACTGTTCAGAGGACCGTTTCAAAGGTCCAGCTAGATGATATTCATAGCTCTTCCCTTTTTCACTAATGCAGTCACTCCATTGTACAAGGCCACTCAATTCTACAAGCATGATTTGCCTTTGGTGAAACCATGTTGGCTGTCTCTCAGCACCTTTCTTTCTTGTGAATGTTGTGAAATATCTTGCAGCATGACCTGTTCTATAACCTGTTCTATAATCTACAGGGCACAGAGATGAGGCTCACTGGTTGGTAGTTCCTGGCATCCTTCTTTCTACCTTTTCAAATATGGGTGCAATATTTCCCCTTTTCCAGTTACCATGGACTTCACCTGACCACCAGGAGCTTTCAAAGATGATAAAGAGTGGCCTGCAACTACATGAGCTAGTTCCCTGAGAACACTGAATCTCATCAGGTTCCGTAGACTTGTATATGTTCTGGTTTGTCACGTGGTCTTGAACTTGATCTTCACTTACAATAGAAGGGGTATTGTGACACTTTATTATTTGAATTTAGGCTGCTGTAAGAGTGATATTCAAATCACCTTTTTTTTTCTGCCTTGGCAGGGTAACTGGTTATTTTTCATAAATTTTCCCTGAAAATTTCAATATTGTTTAATGGCACAAACTAATAAAATTGTCGGGATTTGGTTCATCTTGGTTAAATATTTAACTGCACTTGGTTCCCTCTTAATAAGTCCTCATGAAATAAGGTTATTGGCTATCTGTGAAAGCCCAAGGAGATAGGTGCCTTTTACTTTAGCTGAAGTAACAAGCTGTGTGTTCAGGAACACAGAACATCAGACTTTTTGGGTTTTTTTTAATATTTACTGAAAAAGAAAAACTATTAGACGAAGTTCATTGTGGTTGTTACACCTTTTACCTTCTCAATAAAAACATAATTCCAAGCACATTTTGTGAGAGATGCGATCCTGCCAGTTGTATTCAAGATGTTCCTAGACTAACAGATTCAATTCATCATGATTCATGGAAAGAATAGTATTTAATTTGTGGATCTAGATGGGGTGACTCGGTGTATCTTTTCATAGAGTTTTAGATGCTTGGGGAACTTTAATAGTCACAAACTCACCTGTTGTGTTTAAATTAAGTGAAAGCTCCATGGATTCCACTGCTGGACTTGAGGAAAAGTGAGGTGATCTAAGCTTCGCAGTTCTTTTTAAAATTTAAATAATGAAGAGGTGTATGATATGGAGGAGAAAGCATGTCAAATATTAAATTAAGTTAATAGCTTAACTAGTAAATGGACAGAAATGTGTGAAGTTTGGTGTGCATTGTCCTGACTTTACATTTTTACTTATAATTTTATTTTGTTTATTTTTATATATATATAT
Organism: Todiramphus chloris collaris; assembly: GCA_025345505.1. Classification (NCBI taxonomy): domain Eukaryota; kingdom Metazoa; phylum Chordata; class Aves; order Coraciiformes; family Alcedinidae; genus Todiramphus; species Todiramphus chloris. Next base: position 6,732,599 of record JANVCC010010369.1, read on the forward strand.
TTTTAAATATAATTTTGTCTTCATTATTCTACATATTGATGTGAGATTGTACTCACAACGTGATGGGAAATTTGTACTTACTGAATCTTATACAATTTTAAAGGCCATATTAGTTGAGAGCCATCTTAATTTTATATTCAGGACTAAAATAAATATTATTTTATTGTTGTTCACCTAGTCTTAATATAGAGATGCTATTAAATAGTCAGGGCTACAGGATAAAAACTCAAGTGGTGCAATTCTTTAGGTTTTTTTTGGTTGTTTGTTTGTTTTTAATAGTTGGGGAAATAAAATTGTTTAGAACATACAAGTGATTAATCTTCCTCTTCCTCTTGGTGGTAGAAGAGAGGTTGCCTCCATAGGAGGCAGCAGCAGATAGTTGCATTTTTTAAATAACAGTCTTTGCACAAATCTTTTTCCCTGGATTTGCAGCATAATAGCATATAATAATTCTTTGTATATTGTGTAAAAGCCACATTTGATGTTCTTGTCACAATGTCTGAACATCACAAATGCAGTGCAATTCACAGATTCCTGAAAGCTATTTAAAAAAACCAAAAAACCCAAACTCCAGCTACTGAATAATAAAGGTTCGCTTTTTGAAAAATGATCGTTGTTTGTAATCATTATTTTTTCCAATTAAAGTTTACATGATCTGAATATTCATGGTACTCATTTGACAAAGTGCACCTAACAACATGTTGCTCTAAGCTGTGATAGATTATCTTTATTAATTGCTCAAAGGTAATTAGAATTGATATATGTAGAAATAGGCCCATACACTCTCTAGCTGTTATAATGAACAAAGTGTGTCTGGTTTTTTAATCATAATTGAACAGGAGTGAAATAAAGACTTAATCACTCTGATATTCTATCCAGCTCTGCCAGTTCCCTCGTATCTCAAAAACCTTAAGAATCTCAAAATTAATTTATTAGGCATTTGACAATATCCTAACTGGGAGCAAGAACTCTTCTGCAGCATGTGGTATTAGACTACTTTGAGCATGGTGATTTGCAGTTAAATGGAATTAGATTACCTATGATGTTTATCACTTATTTTCTTGTAGTAATAAGGTGACTTCTGCATGTCCCTCCTTCTCTGTCTGGGATATTCTGGTACTAGTTTCTATCTGTCAGACTGACCTTAGTAAAAGTTAATTTTTTATCACAAGCTGGAAATGAAAATTTGGTTCTAGGAAGAAGGCTCCTGCAATTTCTGTTATTTGAAGTTCTAGTGTGCCATGATATTAATGTGTGTCTTGTAAAGTGGACAGTGCTTGTTAGGTTGTTAAAGAAAGATATATGCTCATTGAAATGTTTTCTTTATTTTTATTATAAAATGCCTGTAATGTTATACAATCTTTTGATATCTTTGAGTTAATTATTAAATAGATTAAGATGTGTGTCAATGGCAAATACTATGTTCACATAACTTTCCAGCACCTGAGAAACTTTGGCAGTCACCCTAAGCATGAAAGGCCTGATGACTTCAGCAGATGTGATGAACCAGTCTTTGAAACAAAGATAACAGGCATTATTTATTTATTTTAAATAGAAAAATGCTATGGTTAGGGGACAGGGAGAAAGACTAAGAAAATTCTCCCTTATTCACTATGCCTTAGTAGATTGATTTTTCCCTTTACCATATCTGTAATAAATTACATTTCAGCTCTGTCTCAGGTTGTAACATCTCTGCAGCCTCCAGGTCTCTACCCATCAACTCTGAAACTTGCCTTCTGGTCTGTACTCTTTAGCAGTCTGTAAACCACACTCAATCTAAAAGCTTCTGCCTTGAAAAGAGAAGAAAAGAAAAAAAAAAAAAAAAGGTATTAAAAACAAAACAAAACAAAACAAAAAAAAGAGGTGTTACACAATAAGCTATAAATGAACATATATCATCTGCCCAGTGAAGTTAGATTCCTTTGTCCTCTGATGGGTGTTGATATCAAGTTATTCCTTATCCTGAAGAGTTCCTTGTCAAATGGATGGTGTGCTGTGGTAAGATACTTTCATTCATTACTTTCAACACTCTTCTATACCATGTACAGAAAAAAAGTTACATCAAAACGTCTTGCCGTCACAGAAATCTGATAATCAGGCAAGAGGGATCACTTTTTTTCATCCTGATGAGTGATACACTGTTTGCAGTAGAACAGCTTCCATTGTAACAAAGTCAGAAGTCCACTATGACTCCACCAGATAATTAAAAAACGGGTAGTTATTTGGTTGCAATATTTCCTTGGATAGACTAAACCTATTACTTCCAGATGAATTCTCTGCACTCTGAGCTATGGCTGAAATCTGATGATGTTAATGTTGTTATTTTTTTTCATATACTGGTTTTTGGTTTTTTTTTTTTTTTTTTTTTTCCTGGTTTATTTTAATTTATTAATGTCCTAAAAGCATCTTAAATGGGATAGAAGTTTTGCACAAAACCCCCTCTTTATTTTGTCAAAGAAAACAAGAACTCATTCTTTACATATATTTTTTCTTTACATAATTTCAATATAGCATTTCTATGTACTATAGTTCTAGTGTTCAAGTATTCATATTCAAATGTAGTATTTTTCACTTTCATCAAGCAGTCATTTGCACAATCTAGAAAGTATGAGGATTGCATAGGAGAAGAAGTGGTAACAAAATGTAACTAGAACTGAATTTGGGGTCTGAATTTACCATGTACATTTTAGTGAAAACATCTACTCAGAAGAGGAAAGCATTTGTTTAGAGGAAGACTTGCTTGCTAAAAGAACCCTGGAACCCACACCTTCATGAAGAGGAGGTTGTTCTCAGGCTCTGTACCACTTTCTGTCCTTTCAGTCTGGACATCAAATCATACAGTGGCCATCAATATCTCAAAATAATATTAAAATTAGCACTTCTGATCATTTGTCTTTTCGTACTTCTTGCAGGATATAGCATAGACTATGATTTTGGGACTGAAGGGCTCTGGAACAATATATTTTCTTTTTATGTTTCTTCACATCTCTCTGTGCAGCTTTCTAGAACTTTTTTTTTTAAACACAGGTCACTCAGGAACATATCCAGGTGAGTTTTGAAAATCTCCAGAGAAGGAGACTCCACAACCTCTCTGGGCAGCCTGTTCCATTGCTCTGTGACCCTTACTGTAAAGAAGTTCCTCCTCATGTTAAGGTGGAACCTCTTGTGCTCCATCTTATATCCATTCCCCCTAGTCCTATCACAAGGCACGAGTGAGAAGAGGCTGTCCCTTTCCTCTTGACACTTAGCCCTCACATATTTATAAACATTTATCAAATCCCCTCTCAGTCTTCTCTTTTCCAGACTAAAGAGACCCAGGTGTATGCATGGTAAAAAATTTCATCAACAAATATCTATTTTCTATCTCACTAATTTTCTTTTTCTATAATTTCATATGTGTTTTCTAAACACTTTGGAAAGAGCTCTACCATACAAGGCAAAACTGCCTAGCTTAATTTACAAAATTTATCTCTTGGTTCTTCTTATAAAAAAAGTGACAGAGTTAAAACACTGGATGTATTGTCAGATTTTCAGATTGAAGAGATGCAAGCCATGCAACCCATTGACCTTGGCCTGCTTTCTAGGAAGGACAACTATCACCCAAGAATTACCCCAGCATGATACACAGCTGTACATAAAGACTCAAGAATGGACTCCAGGTTGCTCTTGCTCAAAAAAAGAATTTTCCAAATTAAGAAGTCATGTCTTATGTCCTGTAAAGGAGATTTATTGGTAACAAAAGACGTGCATGATTTTTAAGGTTACAAATTTATATTTTAAGATGTCTTCTCTGTTTAACTTCTGTTGTCCTCTGTAAGCACAGTGAAGTAACCAGCCTGCCAGCTATTTTTTCCTGTCTTTACGAGAAAGATAAAGGAAAGGCTCTCCATGAGTCCATGTTTCTTGACATATACTATTAAAATAACAGCACTTTACTCAGTATGCAAGATCATTCTCCCTTGCTTGAGGGTGACTTGTGTACAATTTAATATTATGAAGAGATACTTCACCTAATTGGAAATGAGCTAGCTAGAGAGCCAGAAGCAGTACAGTTCTATAATCATGGCACTGTATGTGTACTAATTAGCTATCCTGAAACACGTAGCATTAGCTCAAGCACAATGCTGTAGCTGCAGTATTTGCAGGATATAGGGTGATGATCCTGCGCTGTGCCATGTAAGTTTACTGTGGATTTTTGTTGTTGTTGTTGTTTTGATGTTGTTGTTTGTGTGTTTAGTTTTTTGTTGGTTATTTTTGGTTAGTTGGTTTTTGGTTTTGTGGGTTTTTTTTTTTTTTGTGTGTGTTTGCATTATTTTTGGTTTGCTTGTTTCTTTGTTTTGTTTTGTTCTGTTTTGTTTTGTTTCTTAAGTTTTGAGGACTGCCTTACACCACACAAAGAGAGTTGGGATGTTTATTTTTCACTTTTTCCTTACTTTAAAGTTTTTCAAAATTCAATTTAAGGACTAACATAGCAGTGGCTTTAGATTAAAATTTAGTTAGGTTAGCAACTAAAAGATTTTGGAGACTAAAATTTAAGTTTTGAAATCCTGAAATGTTGATGTTGAAAACCTAGATCTCAGCTTTTTTTTTTCCTCCCTAAAGCATGAAATTAAGACAAAATATTGTATTTGAGTTTACTTCCATCATTCAGTTCCTTTTTCTAATGTTACTTAAAAATTCAATTCACGGTCTTCCCCCAGTTTTAGGCATTAGTTGCTCACATCCTAAGTGACTTGAAAATGCCAAGTTACTGGTAACCGTAAATAGTAAATCTAGAAGAGGTGAAAATTTGTTTGAGCTTAAATTAACTTTTCAGTTAAAAATAGGTCTAAATCTTGTCATTCCAATAGAGCAAATTTGGGTAAAATAAAGGAAATAGTGCCAAGGAAAGTGTGATTGAGAAGTTCAAGGACATGCTGAGCAGCTTCCCCACAGATAAGATTCTGTAAGATTTAGGGATATCCATCTCAAAGAAGTGAAATTTAGGAATTTGCTAAAAACTGATCAATGAACTGTATCTCTATAATTTAGTGACAGAAACACTTAAAGTAAGAACTATCAAAGATAACATCAATAATTGCAGAGATGAGACATCTAATTAAGGAAAGATCAGAGGAAAAATTATAATAGTTAAAAAAAATCTTTAAATAGTTGCTAGATATAGATATAATTAATAAAAATAAATAGCCTTCATTGTCAATATGATGATTGACAGGAGGTCAACGCTGTTATGTATAATGTAAAGCTGTAAATGAGAATTATTACAACTATGAAAGACAGATTTCCTCAAAATCGTCACTGAAGGTGACTGTTACTTATGTTTTGTTTTTAGTTTTTTTACTTAGGATATGGAATGAAGCTTTCCTTTCCCACAGATTGTGCAGTTTGCATAAAGCACATGTAGTAAAGTTACTGTTATTTTAATAGTTATATATGAATGCAGTCCTGCTATGGTAGTAATTCAGTGACTATGATGCAAAATGCTTCCAAATCAATGCTGTCCCTTTTCTAATACTGACAAGAAGGATCATCTTCTGTAGTAATGATACTGGCTGAATCAAAGATATCCTCCAAACCTTATGATCCCATTAGAATTTCTCAATTTTGTGTCATGGGAAAATTACTATTATGGCTCTTGAGCTCATGAAACACATTATCCTGCTGCAAAAACTGAAAGAACACACTGGTTCTTTTTTTAACTATTTAAAATGAATTGCTTGATTGTGAGTAAGGGAATTGTGAATCTTCATGCTGCCATGAAGATTACAAAACCTGAATTTACAGTTTGAAAACAAACCTTTTCCCTTATTTATAGGGAGAACATTTGAGGTATCAGGAAAGACTCAATGTAATGAAAAGCTTCCTCTATTTGGAAAGGAAATGAGTTCATCAAGATCATAAGAAAATTTGAACAGGATCAGACAAAGGTTCATCTAACACCATTAACTAATGTGATAAAAGCAGATTTACAGTGCTTTGCTGATTGTCATACTTGAATTTCATTTTTTCACTACTTACATTCTAACACTTTGGTTGCTTTTGTTTCTGAAATTGACTCCAAAATGAGATAAGCCTGCAAGGGGTATTTAATTTAAACTTGTTTATTTCCTGTAGGAATGTCAAGGTATACAGCCAGGGCCGTCCACTAGACCTCTAACAGGCACTGTCTGTTAACTCCTCTCCCTCCCCAAAGTGGAGGAGTAAGGGAATATGGGACAGAAACTAAGGGATTGGAAAAGAAAACTAAAAGAGCTTTAATGGAAATAATAATAATAAAATAGAATATATATAATATATACAAAACCAATATCAAATCCAGCCCTGTGATGGTAATTATGCAACCATCACCACTGACACTTGGGAGAAGTCCCAGCATGGACTTATCAGAAGATGGGAAATGGGTTCACAAGCAGAAACATTAGGATTGGAGGCAGAACAGAGAGAATCCTCCATGGCCACTGCCCACTGAAGAAGAGCCTGAATCCACATGATCCCTCAGTTCTATACCGAATATGATATATGTGGGATGGAATCCCTCATTGGTCAGTTTAGGAGCACCTGCACTGCCCACTCCTCCCTACAGGTGCAGCTTCTCACTTTCTGCACCCACACTTCTGGTTCACAAAACTGAGCAGTGACTTTGGTTTACACAGCAGCAAGTGTAAGCCAGAGTCTTTCTGCACACACCAACCCTCGGTAGTGCCTCTAACCATGGAACATTATCACTGCTGGAAGCAGAGACTGCAAAAATCTGCTGTTAACTTCAGACAGTGCAGTAAGTGAGAAGAGACTGAGCTGAGAAGTAAAATCACCGAATAGAATTAGTTCTGTCCTAATTCAAACCAAGACAAAGCATTGCACATCAGTTTGGTTAGCAGGCTGGTTCCTTCTAACTCTATTAACAGCCAGACTGAGAGTCCATAGGAAATACTAATCTCTGTATGTTAATAATTTGTTCACCTTTGTTTTGCTTTCATTAGTTACATCTCTGTGTGTTTGAAAGTAATAGATAAGAAGCCTAATAGAAATGTGCATAAATTAAATGCTAATGTTATCCTCTTGAGACTATTCACTTTTCTTTCTAGGAGACAGCAGAATGTGTACTTGAATAATTTTATTTTAGTGCTTCGGACAAAGCTGTTCATGTGAAAAAAAAAAAAACAACCCTGTAACTCATAAAATATGATGATATTTAATTTATAACTTTTAATTAACAGCCTATAATTTAATTTACAGGTTTGTACTTTCAGAAAACTTACGCTTATACTTACAGAGTTTAAGATGAAAATATTCTTTATAGTGTTATATTTACATATTATCTGAATTGAGAAATATTTCATGAAACAATATAAATTTGATGTCTACCCTGACAAACTTTCAAAATTTTTTTAAGGCTTTGTTCTGCTTTTTTTTATAACTGTTATTGATATGTTGTCCTCAATTGTTTGAATTTGTTGGGAAGAAAATTTCATTAAACAAAGTCAAGAATGTGCTGTTAAGATTTTAATTAGATTAACAAGCTAACTAAAGAATTATCATTATTATTGTTATAATGATTTTGATGCTCTAAATTCTGTACAATTCAGATGATTATACCCACATTTACTATTATATACCCCTTTTTGATTTTTCATGCTCACTTGTTCATTGTCTCACTAAGGTCAGTGGCATTAGCTGGAAGAGTTTGGGGAGTGTGATGTGTTGTCGTTGTCTTGAGCTCGTTGGCAGAAGGGCTTGACGGTGACAGTCCTTCCATTCTCACTGTAGGGTCTGCTTTAGGTCATTTTAATATATTTTCTGCTATGAACTATATCTGCCTCTGTCTTCACTGGTCTGCAGTTCCACTTTTCATCCAAATTTACTATACTTGGTTTTAATGTTTGCACAGTACTTGTTTTCCATAAAATTTGTTTCACCCAGCTTCTATGATTGCATTTGTTGAGCAGTGTTTGACCACAAGAAAGTTGTTTATAGCCTCTGTCTTCCCACGTTAACTTGTGTGCACAAAGTTTAGGCTTCTGCTATCATCTTATACCTGTACTCCACTACAATTTTAATTATTTTATTAATTACAGACACACATTGTGCAACACTACACTGCCGTACATAGTTAAGCAAAAGCTAAAACAAGCTAAAGATAAAATAACATTGGATAGATTCTTTTATTAACTAAAGCAAGTCTCTAGGCAAGTGTAATCCATTCATCTGAAGCCTGACACACACTGAGGTGTATCTTAATGCCAAGCCTGTGACTTGTTACAAGCAGTGTCATGACCATGCTTACTGGAACATTAGTCTTTGAATGCTCACATAACATATATAAACACATCTATACATTTTCTCATGTGGATTTTTTTGCCTTACATATTATTCATAGGAAGTTACATTTAATCAAGTATTTATCCTATGTTCTTTGTTGATGCTGTTTTTCATGCTTTACCTCCTCTGTGAAACAATTTCATTACAGGAGGAACCTTACAGATCTGTCTCTTTACAAAGGAAGTCATTCATGAAGTGACATGTGCTTCCCAAATAATGGATGCTAAATAATGCATTCAATTAATTTAGAACTATTTCTGCAAAGGGATTTCATGATTATGAAGAAAATCTACATCTGGATTTATAAGATTATCAAACAAAAAATGCAGATTTAATGAAATACTAAAAGTTTAATATCCATATACTACCTTAATTTTTTTAGATTCCAAAGATATTATGATACTGTGAGTTTTATGCCTGTAGATTCTGTACAGAAATGAAGATAATGCATGGGACCTTTGTGCAGGTTTCTCAAAGAAATTAATTTTGGTGACAAGATATAACATCTGCACATCACTGTGATCAATCTCATTTACTATTTTATCTAGTAATAACTTGAAAGTTCTAAGAATCTAAAATATTCTTTTGGTGATGATCATCTACTACAGAAAACTGGCTGTATAGTATTTCCTGGTTTTTATCTTTCTACCGGACTAATAGATCAATTTATGTGACAGTACAATTAAATCTCTGAATTGCTTCATGTTTCTGATCTAAGATGCCAGGGAATTTGTTTAAATCTTGATGCTTTCAGTAATTCTGCAGCTGCTTTAGTTTGAAATGCCATATGCAATAAACAAAGCATATATTTATCTATGAACTCAAGTTTCATGTAATTATGTACCAGCCCATTTCGAATAGTAAAAAGGAACAAATTTCTATGCTTGAAAAGAATTGATTTATGTTTTCAATTAAAAGTAATTATTTCAAACCAGCTATTATTCTACATCCTTTATGTATGTGTGTGCAAGCGTGCGCGTGTGTGTCTGGTACAAATGAACAGATCTTTAAATGTTGCATCTTTGGCAGTTTGAAATATTGTTCTCTTTCCAACTACAAGAACAATCTATTCTAGTAAGTAAAATGACACTGAGGTTTACAGTGTGCAGGGTTTTTCTTGAAAAAATGATAACACATAGACAGTGAGCTCAATAAGAATTTATTAAATCACAGAATATTTTTTTTCTAAAAACAAATAAAATGGTGACTGTAAATGTCTGTGGACCCATCAGCGATTCTCTATAAGATAAAACATCTGTAAAGTTACTGAAAACATTAATCATAACATTACAAACGCTTATGTTTTATTTCTTTAAGTCTCTTCTATTCCTTGACTTTTTGTCTGAGAGTGCAGGATGGGGTATGGAGTGTGTGAGTTTGGCTCTTGTCTGTTTCTACAGAAAACGTGACACAAATGTAGATTTCCTTATAGTAAGAATCTGACAAGTGCAAAACATAACATGCTGTATGTTGTTATACATAATATTGAAGTCATTGATTCATCACATTATAGACTTTTTTTCTGACCTTCCAGGAGATTTCAGTGGTTTCCAAGAACACAGTATAACTGAGGAAGGGGAAGTACTGATGACAACAGATGTAGTTCTTCTGGTTGTTGAGGTTTAGAGAGAGAGGGGTGTTGGTTGTGTTTAGGTTTTTGGTTTTGGTTTTGTTCAGGGTTTTTTTGTGTGTGGGGTTTTTTTTTTTTTGTTTGTTTGTTTGTTTGTTTTGTTTTGTTTTAATCCTGCTTTTCTGTTTTATTTGGGTTTTTATTTGGAAAAAATGAAAACAGCATAAGGTTTACAGCATATCAAGACACAGTTAAAACCTGAAGTTTTTTAACATCTTTCACGAAAGAACAAAATGAAAGAGACAAAAATAGCTTTCTTCCCATTTCTCATTATACTAAATGGATGCATAGGACTGCAATTACTTCTCTAGGAGATTCATTTTAAATGACACTAATGACTTTGTACTTGTAACTCATATATTTAGAACAACTCTTGTCATTCCCTGTGAAGTGCTTTTCTTTCTCTTTGTCCTGGTCCTGCCCCACATCTGCTGGGTTGACTTTGATTCCTCAGAGGCGGTAGTTCTCTGTCATCTGATCTCCTATGATGCAGATACCAAAGAAAGGAAAACTTCAGTTTCTCTTTTTCAGTGTCTGATCTTCCGAATTTCAATATAAATAAAAAACTAAGCAGTAGTCTACCTCATTATAATGCCTGTTATAATACACAATGCAAACTTCATTTATTGACATTCATATTGTGTAGGCCTTCATAGTTGAACAGCATTATTCAACCAATATAGCAGTAGTTTAATAATAATGTGACCTAGATGTTGATAAATAACTCTGGTATATAACGTACTTTATATATGAGTTTATAACACCATTTGGTATAAGAATTTGTAGGGAAACCTACAACAATAAAGCTATTATTGTGGCCAAGAAAAAAAAAGGAGCAAATATAAAAATAGCATAGCAACGATGGAAACCTATGTCAACATACTGTTGTGGAGATGATGTCCTACTGTCACCGTCAGGTCAAGTTAGTATGTAGAAACTCACACCAACTGTTTTGATAATTTCACTTGTATTTTATTTTATTCTGCTAAAAATTAACACTGTTTTAATAACTTACTTATACACTGTCTGTCCTCAGCCTGATATGGCTGAAAGAGTGTTGATCAGATTAGTGTTTTCTATTGGTTAGATGGATTTTAAAATTGCTGATGTGTTGACAAGGCAATGATGTAACACATGATGTAAATGTGCTACTTGTTGCTACAGTTTTGAACTGAAAGACTTGATTTTGTAATGTTACCATGACAGATAGGGGTTTGTTGTGATACAGATCAGTAAGGCTAAAGGCTTGTACAGTTCAATAGCAAAAAAAAAAAAAAATTGTTCATTTTTAAACTGAGATGTTTCAGCAGCAAAAATGTTAAATTTAATAGAATTTTGTAAAATCTGTAGGACAATGTCTTTTCCTCCACATAGAAATAGATTTTAAGAGTAGATTAAGTAGGAGCATCCAGGTTCTATCCTGATAAATTTTAAGAGCTTTTTATAAAACCTTATACCAATGGTTTACTAGAAATTCAGTTTTCCCCAAACTTACTTTCATAAATCAGAACTGTCTGAGATTTTTCTATCCATAGTGAACTACCGTCAGGAAAGCTGTTTCCATTTGACTCATTTCCTGTCTTCCAAAGCAGACTGAATTGACCAATTTATTTATCTCAATTCAGTTTTTCTGATTTATTAGCATCTTTGGAGATATTAAGTAGAAAAGGATTAATAGGTAAGACTGTGCAAGCATGTTTGGAAGTGATATTACCATCAACTGAACAGTTTGGATGGTGTTAAAATGAATTGGAATATTTAATTTTTCCTGTGTCTGTCTTCAACATTTTTTGCACCAGCTTTCATGAATTACATTTATTGGCCATTTATGCACAATGAACCTTTTTGAGTAGCAACACTATATTATAATACTTGATATTGAAGTTTAGAATCTTAATTTCCATTTATTTTTCCCATGTCTAATTAAAGGGCAACAGCAGCCTGCTAATTACTAGCAAAACCTGACTATATGATTATATGGAAGATAAGAATATGAATACAATCAATTCCATCCTTTTCTTTTTTGAAAGGCAGAGAAGAAAGCATCCTTCATCTGTAGAAAACTGAAATGCGTGATACACGTCTAGTCCATGACTTGGTTTACAAAATAGGATTTATTTTTCTATAAGAAATAGTGAAGTATGCAACATATCTCTTTCAGCAAGATGGCAATATTGCAGAGAGCAATGGAGCGGACTCTACTCATGTATCTAGGCTGATAGAGCAGTTTAGCAGACAGAGTATCTAATTCAATAGCTGGGGGAAATGGTTTGAGCAGTGCTAAACCCCTTTCCCCGCTGTGCTGTCTGAAAAGATATTGCAATGTCTGTGTGGTCTTATGCTTTGAAGAGAAGGATCAGAAGGTGAACTAGGGAATCCTGTATCTGACACTCTGATCCTCTTCTTCCCTCTAGCATTATTAAAGTGAAATGAAGAGAAAGGACATCAGAAACTCTTCTACATTGGGTTGGTTTTTTTAAGAACTGAGAGACTGAGACAGCCACTCTGCTTTTTCCTACTCATAATGTTTTGTCTGCATTATCCCAAGATACATTTCTTCCATCAATACAAGAAAGCTTAATTATGGTAGAAAATAATAAACAGTGAACTTGCATGCCAGAAACCTCAAAATTACCTGAGGAATGAGGTGCTAACTTTCTTTACTAATTTTCAGAGCTTTGATTGAACTTTGTAAATGCATCAGTTAAGAAAGTGAAAAAATAATTCTGGTATCTGCCATGGTCTAGAACATTTTCCTTAGAAATATTATCTAATCTTGGTTGAAACAAATACTCTACTAATGGATGGTTAGCAGATTCTTAAAATTATATACCTACACTAAATGCTCATGGTTTTCTTCTAGTTCAACTTTAAATAGATTCTATTTTCAAACAAAGGAAAAAAAAAAGATCTTTCCATGTTATTGCTGTCATGGGGACTGAGACTGACTAAACGCCACGGGGTGGAATGTGACTGCCTGTTAAAGCTCTAAAATGGAAGAAGGCTCAGGGAAGATAGGCAAAAGCAACATACCTATGAAGCTCAGAGAATAATGTAGAGTGTGAACAAGCACACCCATTGCAACAAATGTAGCTTTATCTCAGCACAAGGGGGCCAGGACGAAGCCCAACCAGCAAGGGAGGAGTAAACTCTTGACTCAGCCCAACCTAAAATATAAAAACTAGACAACTGGCAAAAGAAACCTTGTGTATCACTGACTATCTTCAGATAAGTAAGCCTGATATTAAAATTTACAACCTCCATGCATGGAATATCTACAAGAACCTGGTCAGGGAGTACTGCCTCAGACAGGGATTTTTTACTACAATATTTTCCATTTCCCCTATAGATATCTGAAGATTAAGTGTAGTCTTCACTGAAATATGCCATGATCAAGATCAATGAGTGGAGCATCCCAAGAATTTTGCTTAATGTGCAATTGTGACACTGAGGTAGTTTGTTCTTCATACTCGTTTTTTAATGTTTCTTAATCAGGTGAAAGAATATGTTTGGTTTATTACCATGTCAGCAGGTGAGTAGCAGATTGCAGCGTGGTCATCCCTTTATTCAGTTAAACATTGTGCTTGCTTCTTGATAGTCTAAAAATAATTTTCAAAGCAAGAAAATAAATTTCTTATAGAACAAAATAGGCATCTAATTAGGTGGAAAATACTATTTACGAGCTTTAACTTCTCATACTAGAGCCTGTAACTAGATTTTAGAGCATATTCTGTTTGGCTGACGTTTAAAAGTACTGCTTCTTTTGTGTTGTGAAGCATTAACGTCATTGCTATTCTTTTAGAAATGTTTTAATACTGATACCCTGCATGTTTTCTGCAAGTTTTTAAATGTGATTTCTACTACACGTTTTATTCTTAAAGAAAATTTCTATGTCAATTCTGATGTTTTTCTGGGGTAAGACAATACTGTTTAGGCAATGATAGCTTCTTCACACTGAACAATGAGCTGTTTGAATTAATTCTGGTTTCAAGACTAAGTAGAAAATACTAATATTTGACACAAGTTAGTTCTGATTTTTTTTTTTTTTTTTTTTTAAGTAAATTTTCTCGATCTCTTTATCCTTCTGAGACCAGGAGATATGAATATAATCCACTGCAACATACTGGCTAAAAGGGATTAATTGGTAATATGAGGCAATCAAAATATTTACTACCACAATGAAATAATATTTTCATAATTTTTTATTTTAATGACTCTTTGTAAATAATTGATCTTCTTGTAATTTTAGTATTTCAAGTTAATCAAAATTCATGGAAGAAAATTATTTTACTTTTCTATCAAGCATTGAATACCCTATTCCTTTAGCAAATTTTTGTCTGTCTTTCCACATCAGAGTAGATAGTGGAAAGAGGGCCTTGGGACTTGCAGTTTATGAATGAAAGTCTAGAGGAATTACCAACAACAACATGAGATGATCTGTGTTCATGTTGCTTCTGAACTGAGAATTTTCCCTGTAGTATAAATGTAAATGTGTACTATTGATTTCTACATTAAAAAAAAAATGTATAGGTTGATCAAAAATGTATGTGTTCCACTTAGGAAATTTAATCTCTTTCCTGGACATTTTAAAACATTTGTGGATTTTTGAAATGAAGTATTTTTTTCTAAAATGTGTTTCTGTTCTTGACAGTATGTTTGTGTTCCCCTCTTATCATACCCTTTTAATGTTTGTTATTGTAGTGTTAAAGTCACATTACATTCTATAAGCTGGTAATTAATTATGACCTTCAAAGGCAAAATTAATTTAGCTGACAGGTGTGTTGACTATGAAGATGGAGACAAAGAAAACCTCTGCAACCTTAATGGAAGAAAGAATCAGGGAAAAGAGGAGCTCAGTTCTAATTATGAAAGCGGAGATATGGGAATTCTTTTTTTTTTTTCTTGCTAGATTGAGTCTAAGAAAGGACTGTTGGTGGAGAAGGGAGAAAGAATTGTGGCATATTGCTCTTAAGGGTGGAAGTCTGCAGGAACTGGCAATAGGATTCAAAAGAAGAGTTGCAGAATCCTGGCCCAAAGGAGCATACCAAACAGCTTTAAATAAAATAGCCTTGTGATCCTTTTTAAAAGCTGAAACAGATAGAAGATACATAAATCTGAGATTTCTATGAATTTTAATAGGCTTTTGAAAATGCTGCTGTAGAGTGTTTGTGGGCATACATGCAATTTCACATTTAAGATCACTTTAAAATAATCTAACTACTTGGCCAAGAAAATGTGTGTTGTTCTTGAAAAGGAGTAATATTTGTTTCTGGTTTTTGTGGGTAACCTTTAAAACACTCAAATTTAAGATGATTTAGTTTTGAGTCATTATTTGTGTGAAAGATTTGCATTGCACTGAAAGATTCCGCTAGTTTTTGTTTTTATAAAAAACTTTGTCTCAGCAGAAAACAAATTGGAACTTTAGCAATCTGAACTCTCCAGTTCTCATGATAAATGTTCAAAATTTATTGGTTGTGAATGTATAAATACTAAGAATTGAAGTTAGGGAAAATACTAACTGGACAGCAAAATTAATGCAAATGGGGGTAACAGAAATTATATTTTTGCAAACAGACATACACACACTGCTCACATGCACTTTTCCTTCATAATATTTTTTTATAATATGAACAAGCCTGGATGATCTTGAAAGACCAATATGTAGACACTAAGGATGTTGCAGTACTTATCAGTACTCATTTTTTGACTATAATGTTTTTTTCCTCTGTGTAGAAAATATCTAAATAGAAAAGCTGAGGAAAAAAGATGCAGGGAGAAAGCAAGAGCAAATTACATTGATCCTGTCCAGTCTTCCCCAAGAGTGGCAATTAATTGAATTTTATTCCCAAAATGCAAATATAATTTTTTTAAATGTGACTTATTCTCACACACAAAAAAAGAAAATTCTCATTAATTTGTTGATAATTTTTTTAATATTACCATGAAAACATACCATTAAAAAAATCTTCACATGTCTTCAGGCAAACAGTACTGGATGTGCATTGCAGAACAATTGATTTTTTACTGCTCTTCCCATCATTTTTGCCTTGCTGGATAGCATTTAGCAAAAATCTTCTTCCTGATGAACTTTTTCTGTAAATTTCTTAAGGAGTCTGAAAGTCAGACTCCTCAATCCATTCAAAGGATGTCTAAGTTACACTGACTTGAATTTTCTTTCTTTAGCTTTTAGTAAACAGTCATATCTGCAAATTCAAATTCTTTTTTAAATTAAAATATGATAACAATAAACTTTTTTTTACTGTAATTTCTTCATTAGTTTCACTCATGAAAAGTCATTAAGACATTGTGTTACTTTCCTCTTCTCATTTTCTGTTCAAAGTTTTGTGGCAGGGTTCAAAACTGATGGAACCATCAATTTTTTATTTATTTGTTTGATCATGAACAACACAGGAAAAAAAAAAAGTACAGCTAATTCATTTTTAGCCATTTTGGCTCTTCATTGACTTTAGGAGACAAAAGCAGTAAACTTTCATTTTCATGCAAAGCTCAGTATATATAACCGAATATGTAGATGGAGAGCTTACAAAGAGAAAAGTACTCCTGCTTCTTCAAAGTCAGACTTTCAGCAAGTGCCGCATCTAGAAATTATTGATTCTTTATGCACAGAACAAACAGTACTATGAGATTTGATGAAGGTATTACATCTGAAGATAACAGACTGTGGATTCTCTGTGCATTAGGAATGGAAGTGCCTTAAAATGTCCCATATATTTTGAGAATATACATTTTTATTTGTAGTCAGATGAAATTACAAAATGCAATGTATCTGTCAACAACTTATTTACATCAGTTGCAAAGCTGTATTAGTAAAGGACATCACATAACAAACCTACTGAGCTGTGTGTTTTTTATCTGAAATTGCTCCTAGGAGATGATCTGTTGTAAGTCAGGTATTTTACACCTGAAGAGTTCTACACTCTAAATGATCTGCCTGTTTAGTGTTTCTAATGCTGATTATGACCTTTAGACTCTGACACTGCCTAGCTCTAGGAGTGCTGGGTGGTCCTGTGCTTCCTTGGAGTGCTCCAGGGTTTGAAACTAACTCTGTCTCTTGGTCTGAAATACAGGAATCTGTGAAGTTTTTGGATAAACAGATGTATTCAACAGGTCGAAGTGAGCCTGATGGGGCATTTCCTTTATGTTTCTGCATTTTTCCTGTGGAATCTTAGAAAGCAGTCTCTGAAAATAGTATACTGGCTTTTATTCCTTTTGAAAAATGTAGAAGTTCTAAACACTTTTACCCCTGCTAACTACACAAGAAAATCACTGTTTTTTTTATTACCATATGAATACTCTTTGACCATATGCGTAAAAGTAAAATGAGGATATAAAAGGTCTTGTCTTTTAATTGTCCTCTTTTGCTTAGACAGTATTCCAAAAGAATACATTCTTTCCAACTACCAGACATGCTGTTGTGTTTTTGGAGCACATGGGACTATGTTAAAACCTTCAAATTCAGTTTTGTATTTTGGTGCAGGCTGGACTGAAAATATGATGTACTTCTTTCCAACTCTACCTGTTTGCTAAAATCAAATATCACCTTTCTATATTTTGTTGTTTGTTTTTCCTTTTTTTTTTTTTTTTTTAAATTTTGAGAATGGCTGTTAAAGAGACAATGAATCAATATCAAAATTTAACAGAAAAAAAATACATTAATGTAATCTCTAGAGGTAGAGAAGTTTTAATTCTGTAAGTATTAGTAATTGTCTAATGCAAACAAAATATACCTAGTTGCAGAGATAAAATAAACTTTGATTTTAATATACACTGCACTGAAAATTGAGCTATAATGTACTCTATAAAGTGAAAAAAAATGCATAGTAGTTGTTAATTTTTTTAAGAAATACAAATGCCACAGGGAAATGTCTACAGAAAAGTTCTAGAAGCATTTAAAGTTCTAGAAAAAACTGCACTTGAGGTTTTATAGTCTCAGTTCTAAAATATATTCTACCATGGTAACATGGATTACACAAAGCATTGCAACATCTAAATACATTATAAATGTAATTTGGTTTCAGGAATACTGTCGTCTTCATTTATATTTCATATTTGTTCGTACCTCATCTCTCATTTCCACTCTGTATCTCAGAAGTGTGAAATCTCACAAATGAAGTTAAGTTTAAATGTCACTTGTCATTGAAGAATGTAACCCAGAGCATTAATTTTTTTTTTCTGTATCTTTTGCACTGGAAGTCTAATCTGATACTGTAATTCACATCTGTCTTTGTAAGTGATAGGTCAATACAGAGAACTTCAAACTCTTCAGAATTATTTTCTCTTATAATAACTGCATTAAATCATGCAGGCTTTGATCATTCAAGACATACATTTTCCCTCTACTCTGCACTCAACTCTTAGAAGTTAAGATCGTGATGTGTGGTTTTAGATTTTTATTTTTCCTAAACTACAGTGGTTAAATAAATATAATAATTTGAACTTTCCCCCCAAGATTTTAACCTCTCATCTTTTCATTTAGGACAGAGTCAAGTTCTTGAAAATTTTGTTGAAATAAAAAAGCAAACATTTCCATTGTAACATTCAACAATAGCTAGGGAAGCTTGTTCTTGACCATCACTGCATGTTGCTCATTAACTCTACTGACTATGATAATGTAAGACTAAAAGTTTTACAAAAGAAATGGGCTCAGATCCTGACTCTTTAACTACTGTTTGAGGTAATCTAATTTTCTGGACTTGTTATTTTTTAGTGATGTAGCATATATTTAAAAAGTCTCTTTCTTAATGTCATAGTGTATGCACAGTACCCACTGTAACCTGCACAAGTTTAGCATTCTGAGGCCCTTGCACATCTCTTGAAACAAAGTTCTGTGTTCTTTTTCTTTTCTTCTTCTTCTAATAATAAAAGTTTAATGAGTATAATTGTCAAACTGAGTCCGAAAAAGGAAATTGAGTCAGATATTGCTTTTACTTACACTGACTCTTTAAAAAGATCATTTAAAGAAGTAATTTGCAAGATCAGAATCAGAGTTGCAAGATCTAGTTGGAAATTAAGACTTCTGTTCACCTCAGTTATTGCTAAATGTTGATAGTGAAAAATCTGGCTATGTGATTGCAGATACTTATGCCATATTTCAGACAGTGTAGTGATTCTTTTAACATGAATTTCTCAGGGTTTTTATTTTGATATCCTGCTTTCGGCCACTCCAACACATTGAAGACACTCTGCCAGAGAACCTGACTGATCACTTGGGGAAAGTAAGACAGATCTGAGAAGGGGAGTGGTAAACACAGAAGCACACAGGATGCAGGGGTGGTAAAGTGTTAGTTTCTGCTGAAAAGACTGTGAAGCTAACCACAAGCACACAGTGGAAAGGAAGACCAAGATAAGGAGTGTTGTAATCTTGTTGGTTTTGAAAATGGGAAGAAAAAAACTAATTTCTTTGGCTAGGAACTTGATTAGGACCTGATTAAGTCCTGGATTTCAGAAAGGAAGTTTCCTTTGTTTTTCATTGCTATCCTCCTAAAATAAAACTCAATTTCACTAGGAGAGACAGACAGGGGAATGTGAGAATTATCCATGCAGTTATCAAAAGCTTTCTTAAAATATGAACTTTTCTTGTGATTCAAGGGGGAAATCTTCTACCAGCCTGTAATGAAACATAAAATCTGACAAAATCAAGTACACATGAAAAATGTTTAAAAGTCTGTTTTTCTAGTTTTGTTGAACTTACACTTGTACTGAAATAGGATGTTTTGTTTTTCTTGTCATGAGTTCTCAAGGGACTCAACCTGACAACTGAAGTAAAACCAGGGAAGTTTTTGGTTGCAGAAAAGGTACATGTGATATATTAACTTCAGGTACAGCTCTAAAAATGGATAACTTTATTTTTTTTTACCACTCCTAAAATATAGCGTAGGTCTTAAACCTGTGCTGTTAATATCTCAGCTGTAATGCCCAGAAGCTATATAAAAAACAAGGGAACAACAGCTTTTGTGCAGGTCATGATCTAATAGTGTCCTAAGGCTGCATCAGAGTAAGGTTAAAGTGATCAATTGCTCCTTCTCTCACCACATCCAGAGACAGGAAATAAGAGTGTATGAGTTCATTTGGAGAAAGGAGACCATGCACATAAGGACAGAAAGATGAGGAGGACAATCGTATTGGCATGGCTATGCATGATCACCAAGGATGTTTCTTCTATCTAGGAAACTAGATGGGTCCACAATGGTAAACTATAGTGTAACTTAAAAGGGAAAAAGATAATCTGTAAACTGACTCCAAAGCTGCATTTGGTGTCTCGTTAATTAGGATTTACTATTGAATCTGCCAACGGTTCAAGAGATACACAAGGGGTGTTTTATTTTAAATATTCCCAAAGTCCTCACCAGTGGTGAAATCATCAAAATTGCTGAGAATTCTGCTGCAGGGAATTCTTTGGTTTGTATTCAGCTAGCATACTGGCAAAGATGAAACACAGTACAACTTCTGTAGTTGCCTCCTTCTGCAACATGAAGAGATGTTTTGGCTTTCTATTCTTAGCTAACAAACAAAATATTTTTGGTATGCAATCTATTATCCCCATTATAAAAATGAATGATATTTCTGGGTATCTTCAGCCACAGAACAAGTAAAGGCTAAGCACAGGTTTTCCACAACCTCTTTTGGTTACATGTAGTTTTCATGTTGAATACAGAAAGAAAATAGCTGAAGTAAAGAGACAGGCTGCACTAGTGGCTTCCGTTAATCTCTTTTGTTTATGAAGAAATCAGGACCACTGCAGCCTGAGGGTAGAAAATGGTGCAGAAAATGTTAACAACTCATTCCTATGGGAAGGTGTGGGGTTTCTGTTATCTAAACTGTTTTCAAACTTAACTTCATGTGCTTCTCTGAGGTGCAGATTGCTTTGTATTATTGCCCACCTCAGGTGATTTGCTTATATGACTTTGATTGCATGTAATAGTCAGGGTATAAATGCTTTTAAAAGCATAGATTTAAAAAAAAAAAAAAACAAACCAACAACTTTCCCTGAGTTTAAGCAGGTTTTATGGTAATGTGACAAGCAGCATTTGGTCAGGCTACAAGGAATTTCAAATTTTGGTTTCCCACGTCTATTTCTTGCCTATGCACCCAACAATTTGGATGACCTTTTCAAAAAATAGAACAGCCAAAACTCTTGCAGGTTCGAACAATGAGTTGATGTTGCATTTTGACCTGTCTTTCTGTAGCTGGAACATATATACGTGTTCTGTCAACACACTACTTGAGAACACACTGTAGTGAGGCTCTGTGTGAACATGAATACCAATTGCTCCCCATATTGTCAACCAAATTTTGCCATCTGGTACAATACAGTACTTTACAGAGATGAATAGGGAAGAGAGTGTGTATATGTCAGACAAAAGGAGGAGTACTAATTAATATTCATTAACATTCGTTGCTTCTTCTTTTGCATGTTTTTTTGCAAATGGATTGTAAAATTCACCACCAAGAGTTATTCACAAATATTCATTAATTTCTATGTGTAATTTTCTCTTTCATGTCTAGTGCACAAAGAAGTTCCTATAAATATTCATAGTTCAGAATGTGTTGACTGGTTGCATAAGTCATATCAAGTTACTTCTGCTTTTGGCTGGTTAATTTATGTAAATAGCAAGTACAAGAAGAATGGCAAAATTTGAATGTTAAAACTAAATGTGTAGTTTGGAATTAGCATGCGGGAAATTGGCTTTCTGCAAAAACATATCAAAAAAGCCAGAACAGCGTTTTCAAGAGCATATATGTGATTTTGAGTATTTTTCCAGGAATGACAGTGGGCTATATCATAAGTTTCCTATGGGATTTTGAAAATTAATGTGAATATTTATGGAAAGGAATATATGTAATATTTGAATTTGAAAGCAAACTTCCAATTTTTCCAAAAGGTACCTCTCAAATTAGTAGTGTCACCACTGAATATTTACTCTTTAAAAAGGAAGTGATTTAAGATGTTAATAAAAATATGTGGAGTAAAATTATAATGTCATAAGAGTTGGTAGGTAATTATTATGAAACAAAAGCTTCAGAAATAAGTCTTACTTTAAACTCACTTAGTCTTAGTACTCTGCTAAAATAACGATCAAATATTTTCAATAAATACTGAAGATACAAAAACGCTTCATGTGCTTGCTGTAAATATTATGTCCAGAGTACTTTAGTCCCAGAGAAAATACAGTAGCCCAGCAAATGTAGGTCTCTAATCTTCTTCACTCCTAATCTTGGCAAAAATAATTTACCAGGATTGACCAGGTCTTTCTGTGCCATTCTTTATTCTTGCATTTTGCACACAAAAATGTAGTACTATCTGAACACCTATCCCTATCTACTTTCCCACTGTGCAGGATGGACAACTCAGACATGGTCCTGATGAGTGTAATGTTTCTGATCCAAAGTCAGCATCTCTGCACAGATTTTTCAGCTGTGTATGTGTATCAGCTTGACATTAGCCAGGAGATCAACACAGCATGGTTTAAACATGTGTTACAGTCATATATTATATGTTAATACTGCTGAAGCAAAAATCTGGCCTTTTTTTTTTGTTTTTTCTTTAATTCCTACTGAAGAGAAAGGTGATACCACTGAACTGGAATTGATACAAGCAATAAACTGCTGCAATCTTCTTAGTGTATGAAACCACTCTACCTTTTGTCTCTTTAACATCCTCTTGTTGGCTACAGGAAAAAATGAAAGAAAAAAATTAAGTTGCTATGTGAGCACTAGTTATCTGAGGATGTTTATAATGCTTAAGGTTGTATTTGGACAATGGTTTTATACTGCATTTGTGTTTCTTGTGTGTCTTCCCAACATATAATGATTCTTCCTATCCTGAGTGGTCTGTTAACATATTTTCACATAAAACTAAACTATAATGCTGAGCAAAGATAATATTACTGTATACTGGGTTGGTTACAATTTCTAAATTGCCCCAAATTATAGTACAATACTGTAATTGTCCTATGTTAAGATTAATTACAAAGTAGGCACAAGTACTTGCTAGTGATTCTTTTTTTTTTTTTTTTTTTCCCTTGTTTCTTTTCCCAACACAAATGTGAAGGTAAAGTATCTGTACTGTTTGAATGCATGTTGAAAAAGAGGGGGAGTGAAAGGCATTGCTGTTCCAGTGGAAATTTCCACCTTTGCCAGCAAACGTTAGAGATTAAATTTTTCCTCTAATTTGATAAAAATTTAGTGGTAGTTTTAACTTCTAAAAACAGATACATTTTGATAAAAAAAATAATATCTCAGAAAATTGAAATGTACAAAGACAAAGAAAATACTAAAAGAGGTCATTTTCTCAGAACTATAAGAAATAAGTCTGGCATAGACCTTGGAAGGTCATAGTGTCCAATCATCTTCCTCTAAGGCAGAAATGTATGCACTGATTTCAGTGTTGGCAGATGCAAGACTAGTCAGGGGATTCTTTTTCTTTCTTCTAAGGATGGAAATTCATTAAAACGTGATGTAAGGTAATTATTTAGGTCCAGATGAATCTGTTGTGATCCCAGGCATTTATTAGAGATGCCTAAAATAAGACACTGTTCACATTACATTTCTATTTCCAGTGTGGGATGAGAAATATAAGTGGCTCAAAACTGAGTGGACTTGATCATTCTCTTCATAGTCCTGTGGGTATATACTGACTCTGTGAGAGGTTTCTAGGAGTCACAGGTTGTAAGGAACTGACAAAATCTTGGATTTAGATTTTCACCAGCATCTAGCTGTAATTTCAGTCTTTTTTTGCTAGACACAAAGCAATCACCTGAAGGAAGGGACAATCTATATCAAACTGGAAATGACCACACAATCATTGTATGCTTAAGGATACTGCTAAAATTCAGAGAGCATCTTATGCTTCCTTTTGGTCCTGCTGATGTCTCTGTTGTGATTTCTCTTTATGATACTGAGTCACGTCTTGCAGTTTGCTGTCATAAAATTTATAGTTTAAATTACAGTGGAAAGATAGATTTGTCTCTTAATTTACATACTTGTTTAGTACAAATGACAAATACAGATAAAGAGATTATTTTCAGGAAAAAAAATATGTTTCATAGGATCATTGAAGACCAGCAAAAAGAAGAAAGGGTTTGTTTAAAATACTGACTTGAGTTGCATTCTCAAATGGTAAGGGAAAAGTGAAAGCAACTTAGTTTGGTTTATAAATTTGGCAAGGTTTAGAGGCTGGGTTCACCTCTTTCTGTTAACCCCTTTTTTTTAACCAAAGCAGAAGAGAAACAAAATAAGGGAGAGAGACTTGGACTGGAAAAGAGAACTAAAAGAGCTTTAATGAAAATAATAACAATTAAATGGAATATATACAAATATATACAAAGCCAGTATTGAACCCAAACCCCTGATGGCAGTTACATCACTATCACCGCTGATGCTGTGGAGCAGGCACTGGGGAAGTCCCAGAGGGGAATTGTATCCAGGAGGTAGATTGTGGAAGTGGAACACACAGATCAGGATCAAAGGCAAAACAGTTCTCAGACAGCCATTGAAGAAGAGCTTGACTCTAGTGATCCCTCAGCTTTATACTTAATATGACGTACATGGGATGGAATCCCTCATTTGTCAGTTTACGGTCACCAGTCCTGACCACTCCTCCTTATAGGTACAGCCTTTTAGTTCCTGCACCCCCACTTCTGGTTCACAAAACCAGCAGTGACCTTGGTCTGCACCACAGCAAATATAAGCCAGAGCCTTTCTGTACACCCCAACCCTTGGTAGTGCCTCTAACCATGGAGCGTTATCACTGCTGGAAGCAGGGACTGCCTGCAGAAATCTGCTGTTAACTTCAGACAGTGCAGTTAGAACTGACTCAGTTGAAAGGTAAAATTACTGAATGGAATTAGTTCTGTTCTAACTCAAACCAGGACAAAGTAGCTGAAATGTTGATCGCCTACATATCATCTTCATGCCTTGCTCCATAGAGATAAGAGGGGAGGCATAGCTCTGAGGACTTCTAAAATGATTAGGAATCTGATGCTGTTATGCTTTATGAAATTAACTTATGTCTATGCAATATAGATATAAAGACACTGAGGTTATAAGAACAGTAAACAAAATGTTTGCCTTTATAGCCAAATTATATACATGATTTAGGTTGTTGTATTACTGTACTCATTAAATTGCTTATCTTGCAGTAGTAGTGATCTTCTCTGTGTGTTTTATTTCTAACATCAAGTACTGTTATATCCTGGTGACCTAAATGTGTTTCCGTGCTCCAGACTGTAGCTTTATATTTTGAAGTTGTAAAACTTCTGGCTAATATAATTGATAATTTTCATGTGTGTTTCAGAAATTAATTTGCCGTGTTTTCTTGTTTGTTTGTTTTGTTGGGTATATTGTTTGTTTCTTTTTGTTTTCTGCTTTGCCGGGTTTTTTATTTGTTTGTTTGTTCATTTGCTTTTTGTTTCTGTTTTTTGTTTGTTTTAATTTTATTTGCAAACTTCCCTAAATGTGAAAATCTGTGACATACTGCTAACTGGTTGTTGACTGTCTGAGATTTCAGATATTAAGTACTTTAGTTTCATTGTTAAAATTTCCTTTCTTTTGTATTTGCAGTGTAAGAATAATGAATTTGTGTCATGTGCATATCTTTTGTTTACTTTATGTACTGCACCTTCTATTTTAATGCCTGTCTTTATAATAGGGGCAGTAGTTATTGTACATGTATTTGGTAAGTTATTGTGTTTACATCTAGTTACTGAGAGGTTTGTGTAATCTGATTTTATTACACGCTTGATCATTCTTTTTACCTCGGTAAAGAGGTGAGAAGGGTCATGGTAAACTTAGTGAAAGTTACTTGGTGATTTTTTTAATGTTAAATCTTTAGAAATGTTTTTAAAATTTCTGTTATAGAGTTTGTCAGGACAACTGACATTTGTTTTTTCACTAATACATTTTTTCTTTTGAAACATCTCTGACACAGTATCCAAATAAGTTTGGAGTACTGCGTAGACGTTGTTACATCATTAATAATAATGCTGTAGTTATGTAAAGGGCACTGCAGTTTACAGTTTTTGTCTTCCTCCTGAAAGTTAAATGCCAGTGCTGCTTTATACACTGTAATATAAAAGACAGGATGAAAACTTCTCTCTGTACATATATATGCATGGCAGAAGCCTATACTCTGATTTTGTCTCTGTGGAAAACCAAACTTCTGCTGAGCCTGCAAAACAGCATTACAGAGGATGAGTGATTCTAGTTGTGTGCTGAAGGAAGCCAACTCCTGGTGGACTTGGGAGTTCAGGGCTATACTTCTTGGTCCATTGGAGGCCACTTTGGTGGTGTCTAACACCACAAAGCCCTGGTCAGAGGAGCAGATACACATCAACACAGAGCAGTATCTTTACTTCCATCTGCATAAAAACAGAAGAGAACATGCAGCTTGCTCACACTCAGCTGTCCATTTTTATCTATTTTCCCATTCTTGTTACTTAACCAACCAGCTTGACCCCTTCCTATCTTGTCTCCTCACAAATAAAGAGCCCACACTTCATTGCTTTTCCCTGATTTACTCTTGTTTTGAAATATTTATACCCATATTTTGTGCTTCTGATGCCATCAACAGTCTTTTATGATATCACTCAACATGACATGACATGACATGACATGATATGACAGCTCTCTAAGATAATATTAGTACATACATACAGATGTTCTGGGCCTTGTGATATTTATCTCCCCAAAAGCCCCTAACATTCATCTCCAATTATCTGGAAAGTTTAGCAGTGTCTCATATAACTGACCCTTTAACCATCTGAAAAAAACAGCCAACCCTCACATCTCTAGCTGTGCCTTTTGCACGGAGAAGAAAGGCTTCTCTGAGTAATTTCCTGCATGTATCAGTTTCTCATGTCTAGTAGTTTCCTCAGTTAGACACATCTAGCTGTTTGCATACCTTAACATCAAAGTTGCTACTTTTCTTTTGTAGAAACTTGCACAAGTACTATATATTTTATACATACTTTGGCTTTGTTGATACAATCTCATAGCAATAAGCAAGGGATATTTAATATTATTCATAGAAAACATAGTCACCTGCACTACTAAGATTGGATTCTCACTATGATCACTGGACATTTTCTATGTTCTATCCAAGTTTAAGCATAGTCTTACCAGTGACATTCTTCACTGGGGATGTCTCATATTTAAGAAGTTTCTCGAAAACTGGTGATAAAATTTGTCTTTTAGCAGTACTTTGAGACTGGAGTTTTTTCATCATGCTAGGACTGTCAGCAGAAAACTGACAAATAGATTACTAATCAATTGACTTGTGAGATTGTGCTTTTGTAACAAGGGGAATGAGTGAAGATCTCTCTTAAATAATCTCTGAGAAATTTTCAGGGAAACTTTTTTTTTTTTTAACTCATGGAAAACTTTCTAGAATAAATGACCCCTAGAACCTCAGAAAATGTTTTTAAACCAAGAATGTTTCTGAATGATAAGGAAACTGACTCAGAGAAATATATGTAGTATTTCTACTTTTGTTTTAACAGAAATTTTAATGATACCTTAAGTAAAGTAATCCTGTAAAGAACCCTATTTTATTCTCTACTTGTGATTACCATGTAGCTCCTAGCAGTACCTGAGAAATCAAACAGTAGAAAACATTGTAGGTCCACTTAATGTCATTAAGGGAAAATGGAATGAGAAAGCTTTATATAGAATATGCATAGTTAACCTGGTAAATGCGGTGGTACTTAAAATGGTCCCTCATAAGTTCCCTCTAGTTCTCCTGTAACCTCTGAATTCCTCCATTCTCTCTGCAGGATCCAATGTCTGACAATACTTACACCATTTTCTGAAGCATTGTAACACTGTCAAAGTCTGGGAGACAGCTTAAACAAATCCAGTGAGATATATATATATATAAAAATATAAATTTGGCAGAAAACATATTCAAAAACAGTTTACATCTATTTCTGACACTACAAATAATTGTTATATTCCTATATGAGGAGGATGCCAGTCCTCAAACCTTCCTGGTTTTCTCCTGACAGTATACTGACTATCAAAACTTTTAAACTTATGCTCCATTCCTAATCAGACAGCTGTCTGGTTCAGTTTCAGGGTTCCCCCACATGTAAAGCCTTTCAGTGAGATCAAATATTGATGCATTTCATCCCAAATGTTAAGGCTTAAGATGTTTTCTATTACTGAAAGACTTCTTGGTTAATTGTTAGGGATGATTATCTGCCTGCTATGGTTTATTTTTCATTAGAAATACTGATTGTTTTCCACTTGCATAAGATTAGCTTTTAGACTGGTAAGAAGAACTTTACAGCAGAACTAAAATAGTATTTGAAAAGACCAGATTTTCTATGCGTATCAAAAAACCTCTTCTGCCTCCTACCATGACACTTTGGTCCCCTGAACTCCATTCAGGCAATGTTTTACAGAAGAACTGATTTCTCAGATCTTTTATTAAACCTTTCCCTTTTCTGCCAGGTCTTCATATATGTACACGTAGAAAAATCATATCAGACATGTTGGTCAATTGTAAACCAATATTTCAATAATACAATGTTTGATCAGAGGGTGTATAGAGAGAAATATAGTACCATTCATTCTCAATATCCTGAGTAATGCATCTGGGCCTTGTAAAATCTAACTCAGTATTTTTCAGTTTCTCTTTTACAAACCTGGTACTTCATTTAACTCTT
The DNA here is from genome assembly GCA_025345505.1 of Todiramphus chloris collaris. Lineage (NCBI taxonomy): Eukaryota > Metazoa > Chordata > Aves > Coraciiformes > Alcedinidae > Todiramphus > Todiramphus chloris. Next base: position 6,761,234 of record JANVCC010010369.1, read on the forward strand.
CCTGGATGCTGGTCAGTTTTGAAGATGAAATCCTGGTTTTCACAATAATTAACTGTCATGGTTTAAACCTGCCGGCAGCTGAGCAGTATTTGGCCGCTTTCTCACCCCCAACACCTACCTCCATTCTCCTGGGAATGAAAATAGGGAGAAAAAGGAAAAACCCTGTGTGCTGAGCTGAGAAGAATTTAATAGAACACAAGATGAGAAGAAACAACAATAATAACAATAACAGAAATGAAACAATATATGAAGCAGTGATATAAAATACCCTGAACTATCTAAATCGGCACCAGTGCCAGAAACATGAACCCTGCCCATCCTGTCCTCTGCCTTTATATAGAGGGCATGACATTAGTAGGTATTGAATACCAGCTGCTTGTCTCAGTTTTCTGTCCTAACTATGGACCCCTCCAAGCCTCTGGTGAAGATTAACCCTAACCCAGCACACTACCTCAGGCAAGAGCTGTTAGATCAAAACAGAATGGAATAGAATCATAGAATTACTGAGGCTGGAAAAGACCTCTGAGATCATCAAGTCCAGCCTATGACCTAACATTACAACATCATCTAGACCATGGCACGAAGTGCCATATCTAGCCTTTCTTTAAACACATCCAGGGCTGGTGACTCCACAACCTTCCTGGGCAGGTTGTGATGTCTGATCACCCTCTGTCAGGAAGTGCTTCCTGGTATCAAACCTAAACCTCCCCTGGCACAGCTTCAGGCCATGCCCTCTTGTCCTGTCACATGTTGCCTGCGAGAAGAGCCCAACTCCCACCTGACTACAACCTCCCTTCAGGCAGTTGTAGAGAGTGACAAGGTTCCACTGAGTCTCCTCCAGGCTAAACAGCCCCAGCTCCCTCAGCCTCTGCTCATAAGACTTTCCTTCTAGTCCCTTCCCCAGACTCATTGCTGTCCTCTGGTCCCGCTCCAGCACTTCAATGTCCTTCTTGAAGTGCGGGGCCCAGAACTGTGCACAGTACTGGAGGTGAGGCCTCACCAGTGCCAAGTACAGGGGAGAATCCCATCCCTGGTCCTGCTGGCCACACTATTCCTGATACAAGCCAGGATGCCACTGGCCTTCCGGGCCACCTGAGCACACTGCTGGCTCATGTTCAACCAGCTGTCAACCAGCACTCCCAGGTCTCTCTCCACCAGGCTTCTCTCCAGCCACTCTTCCCCCAGTCTGTAGCACTGCCTCAGCCCATCAACCTAGCCTGTCCAGGTTGCTCTGCATCCTGTTTAGTTTATTGAAGAAATTGAACTAATAATTGCTTTACTTTGTTTTGGTTTGGGTTTTTTTTTTTTTGTTTGTTTATTTGGAGGGGGTTTTTTTTGTTTGTTTTGGTATTGCTTTGTTTTGTTTTTACTTTGAATAATTCTGTTATGAACTAGTAACAACTTAAAGCTCTAGAGCTATTCCAAAACTGAAAATCAAGTGGAAGTATAATATTGTTTTTTCTGGTTTACACAGATTTCATTTATTAACCTGGAGTATGGGTTTTCATCAGCAGCTCTACTAAAACAACCTGTCACTGCTTTTATGGTTTAAGCTGCATAAAAAACTTTTGTGTCACTGTTCATAAAGATGGTTGTTCAAAGTGCTCAGAACTTTAATATGATAAAAGGATTCCCAAACATCTCACCTTGCTCAGGCATTCACTGTTGATCTTTCTGAAAATATTCTGAAACTTCTATCCATATCTAGAGACTGTCAGTAGAATAGATTACCAAGCATTATGTTTTACTTCTCTTAAGTAACAAAATAGAGTGAAATCAATAACTCATGTCTATTTGTGAATAAAGATCTAAGTCCATGTCACCAGTAAGTATTAAGTATACATTGTACCAGCGTATTTTTTGAACAGGTGATCATTTAAAGAAAAAAAAAAATTGAAATGGATATTATTTCTTATGTTTTTGTTGTAAATATTTTTCTTATAAAAACACTCCATCTTACAAAATGAAGATGTTCTCTTTTTTTTATTTATTGTCACAACATAATCATTCACAACCCATGTTTTAAATCTGAAAGAGAAATGCTTTCTTTCAGGAAAGGCAAACAAGCAAAATAAGGTAAACCTCTCACCAGTTCTGTTGGCACTGAACTCTCAATAATGTCTTGTTATTACAGACTCAGTAACATATATTCACTACTCTTATCCTCACCTAATTCTTACATCCAAGTAGCATGAATCTGTAAACAGAAACCTGTTGCCATCAATAGTGGAATTGTGTCTCCATAGCTAGGTTAACAGCTCGTGTTAAATTTTTCAACTACAAAAAAACCCACCTCCTTTTTTTATTTAATGTCAGTTCCATCTTCTACTTTATATCAAGGTATCAAGTAGGAAAACAACATAATGTGCTTTAAAAATTAATTATGATGCATTGGGACCCTTGAGACCTACTTCTGTTCATAGCTTACAGTGCTTAATCTGTTCATTTTCATGCTTATCTATGCAACTTCATATCTGAAAAGGGAAAATGTGTCTGATATTCCTTGAAAAAATAATTTTGGACCTGAATTCCAAGTATTGAGAAATTGCTGAAATATTGTATTCTTACTGTTTCATAGTTATGCAGTCTGTTCAGTTCAGTCAAGGGCTGGACTAACTAATATTTATGACTCTTGGGAACTCTTGTATTCACATTTCCTGTAACTGTGCTTTGATAAAAATAAAATGTTATGAAGCTACATGTAAGGAGAAGCTTTTAGCTACAATATTACACTGTGAATTATCACATAATGTTATATTCACTGAGACTATTTTAAAACAGGGGAGTTCCAACACTACAAAAGGAAACTTAGGACTTGCTGGAAAGTGCAACACTGTTGAAAATAATGTTATTTTTTTGCAAGAGTGTCCTGGTTTAAGTTAGAACAGAACTAATTCTATTCAGTGATTTTACCTTCCAGATGTCTCTTAACACTTCACTATCTGAAGTTAACAGCAGATTTTTGCAGACAGTCTCTGCTTCCAGCAGCGATAATGCTCCATGGCTAGAGTCACTACCACGGGTTGTGTGCAGAAAGGCTCTGGCTTATATTTGCTGTGGTGCAGACCAAGGTCACTGCTCAATCTTGTGAACCACAGTTTGGGGTGCAGTAAGTAAGAGGCTGTACCTGCAGGGAGGAGCAACCAAGACAGCGCAGGTGAATCTGAATTGACCAGTGAAGGATTCCATCCCATGTACCTCACATTCATTATAAAGCTGAGGGATCATGGTCTTCTTCAACAGCTGGCACCGAAGGAGAACTCTGTTCTGCCTTCAAGCCCAATGTGTGTGCTCCTGAATCCAGATCCTGCATCTGTTTCCCATCTGCTGCTGCTGAGTCCATTCTGGGACTTCCCCAGTGCCTGCTCCACAACATCAGTGGTGACAGTGATAAAATCATCATTGGAGGAGTTGTCTTCAAGAATATTTTTGTATATATTTCTCTACATTTAATTTTGTTATTGTTTTCATCAAAACTGGTTTAGTTTTCTAATCAATGACTCTCTCTCCCTTATTCCCTTTCTCCTCCCCTTTGGGAAGGGAGAAAGGGGTTACCAGAGAGTGTTTGTCATTCATCTAGTGGTAGTACCAGCCCTAACCCTGGACAATGTAAAGAGAAAAAAGAGACTACAGAAATTTTCTAGATAATATGAAACTGATTTAATAGGAAGATAATATATTTTAAGTATGTTTTCTGTAAAGATTAATAATATACTAACATTACTAATGCAGTTTACAGAATGTTAGTTTATTTTACTCTTTGAAAACTGCTCTTTAAAATACTCATGCAGGTTAAGCCTGAATTTATTACCTTGTACTTCGGTTTGATTCTTCTACCTGGTAGTTTACTCCGACACTTATCAGATTCAGTGAGTTCCACAAGAAAAAAAGAAGACCATACTATTTTAACCGCAGTAGGAATATATAAAATTATTTGTGATCATCTTCATGATTGTCTTAAAATACTAATGTTGTAGCATTTTCTGTTCACATCAGATGAGAAGAATAGGAGGAATTTATTGTCTTCTACATTCACTAATGCTTGAGAGTGCTCTCTACAGCTTTGACCTTTTCAGTATTCACAAATACTGTAGAATGCTCTCTACCACTCCCTTTCCTCCTCAGCTACTTGCAGGTAGCTACCCTATAAAGAAAACAGAGAAAGGCTTAACCAAGTAAAGTATAGAATATTGAAAAGGTCAAAGTAATACAAAACTCTGCCGTACATGGAATATATCAGGTGCCTCACAGATGTTTCTAGTTGCAGGTAAGAAAAGGGGAGAAAAAACCAAAATTAAATCACATTTCACTTTAATCAAGAAAATAATCAGAGTCCTTGTTAGACTTATTAGTTTGATACAGGATGAGCACCCTAACAGCTGCTGGGCATCCAAGACAGCATTTTAGATACAATCAGAACATGTTTTTGTGGTGAAATCTTGTTCAAATGGGTAAAATTCCCATTTATTTAAATGCTTCCAGGTTTTCTGACCATCACAGAGACATTTTCTGACAGTTAAATCTCTTTAATAAAAATGGACAAAAATCATTGACTAAGAAAAATCTCTTGCTGTAGTTAACAGGTTACCTGTAAGAATTTTGGAGCCATGTAATAAGTGTCAAGTTCTAGACAAAGTTAATTCCTGCTTTAGCAAAGCCAGAACACTGTGACTTTGTCCATTGATACACTTAACTGGTGTCTTGTAGAATTTCTTGAACAGTCACTCAAATCACAAGTTCACCTCTTGCCTTAAATTTTGCAGCCAGAGATGCTGATTTACAGAACTCAACTTACACATTTTTTTCTCATTACATGGTTTTTGCAACAAAAGAGACATCTGCTCTGTTATACTAATGTGAATCTTAAATAGTTGTCTTTAGTGCTTTGCATCAGTCTTCCACTTTGAAGGAGTGATCTGTTTTGTATGTGGAAAAATTATTTTTTTCCTTCTTTGACTGATTCGTCATCTTGGTTGTATATCATGATATGTTAGTATGTCACCCTGGAAACTCACTAAGGAGATGCATCTTATAAGAATATAAATCCATCAAGAGTTTTTTTGTCATTCTTAATCCTGTATTCCAGACTAAAACTTCATTTATCATTATTTTAGATGAATTAAACACATCAGTCTAGACACAGGATTGACTATGTAAAATTAAGTGTTTATATTTTTATAAATTGAAACTGTACAATGAGATACCAATTTCTGGAAAGATACGTGTGAAATTATATCTGTTTTTCTTACTCTACTCAGACTAAGGCTTAGCAGAGAAAGTTATAGAAAATTATTTTCAATAGGAAGTGGGCACTTACTAAAGTAGGTCAACTCATCTGAGAAATACTTTGTCTGAGGAAGATCTTCCTAGTTCCATTTTACTTAATGAACTCAGCAGCCTGGAATTGTGAAAGGCAAGCATTAAATGCAAATCTTGCCAGTAAACACCAAGGCAAAGAAGTCCTTGTGTACGTTGCATTTTATTATCAATAAAGACAAGTTTAAAACCTGGAACAAAATTGCAGGTATTTCCTTCCAATCACAACTTTGACTGAATAGTCCATGATTCTTTGTGTGAATAGCAGTCTTGATGTATCTCTAGCAGCATCAATCTGTCTGAAAAAAGCATCAGGAAAAGCCTATTTTGGTGCTGAAGTTGTTCTGACATCCATACAGCTGTGTTGACCATATGCACAAATGCAATCATTGTCATGGACTTTTCAAGTATTTCAAATATTTTCTCATCTGGAGACACATGTTACTCTTCAAATTCCTGTTTCCTTACCTGCACAAAGTTTCCAAAACTTTGCCATATGAAACTTTGAATCTTTATCACTTTAGAATGTCTATCCCTTTATGTTTTCTATACCAATTTATAATGTTCTGTGGGATGAAGCAAGCAAAATCAGTTATTTTTAAACAGAAAAATCCTTACAGTCAGATTATCATAAAGTATTAAAGTACCTTTATTCCCTCAAAACAAATGCACATTTATTTATTTATTGGATGAGGGGAATGCTAAGACGTTCCTTTCACAGAAATATTTTCTTTGACTGTATGATTCCTTTTCCAGAAACAGAGAAATATTTATATTCTAGCAGACAAGGTTAGATATATCTTGTGGTTTGTCTTTAATTTATCCTACCAAAATTGCTTTGTAACACAGAAGTCTGGAATGATATTTGCTCAGATTTAGATCTCTTCCATAGATTTTTCTTGCTTGCTTTCCTGCATCTTGGTGGATTGAGTAATCACAGTTTTGATGAATCTCTTTTCAGCATGTACATCATACTGCTTGACTGAGCAGTAAACACAGCACTCATTCACATAATCTGTACAAAGGGCTTTCCCAGCTGAGTTTCTAGTGTAGTCTATGGATCAAAATTACAAATTTGAAGAATAAAAATGGTGAGAGAGAGCAAAATGCTTTGTACTTGTTTAAAACAAACTGTATTAACTCATAGGCTGCACTGAAATGTTACTGATGTCCCTCAATTATAGTAATTTACTTGCTAAAATGAAAAATTCTGTCAGATAAAGAATACAAACCAGATCGTATTAAGCATGAGAGTCTACTGGTGTGACTTAAATATCTGTCAGCTCACTTTGTCTTTAAATGCTATTCCTTATCTGATTTTTTAATATTGTGGGAAAGTATTGAAATCTGTGCCTCAAGTATTCCATCATATAATATTCTGCAAGGTCATGAAATTTCAGAAGCATTTATAGACATAATTCTATCAATTCCATGAATTTAAACTTTCATCAGTATAGCTATACAATGCTACAGAGGTCTGCACCAATTATGTTTCAAATATATTCTAGCATAGACTTCTTCATTGACATTCCTAAGATACTCTTTTCTACTCAACAAAAGTCATTGTGCAATACTTATGTATCTATAGGTTTGCTAAGATTGCAACATAAAAATCGTATTTTTGCTGTTATAAGAAAGCTTCATAAAAAAAGTTCCCATAAATTTGTGAAATATGTTTAACACTTCAGGAAAAAGAAGCAAACTATGAAATGTTTCTTTATTCTTCCTCCTTTTATCCAGAAGGTGCTCAAGCAATAGCAGACTTTTGAGTTCTTCTCTAGTCATTAAAAGATAAACCCAGTACCTACCCAGCTTTCCCAAAACGTAAACCACAGTTTGAATGTTTTCTGTATTTAAGAGATTTGAGAGGAATTAACTGGAGGGCCTGCCTAGATGCCTGCTTATAAGTTACTTGCTTTTTAATAATTACATTTTTTGTGAAGAAAATATGTCTTAAGGCACCAGAAAAAAAAAAAATTATTAGGCTTCTATATCTTTTCTATATTTATTGTTATATATAAATATACTGCATGGCTTTTGTGGCTCATAGTTCATAAAAAAGTTTTGATAGCATCTGGTGTATGCAGGCAATTCATGGGAGTTGCGCAGGTAACTCAACCTTGGTCTGCATACCTGTGGCCCTATCTATGCAGAAATGACACATGGGGAGCTGTGTAGATGGCTCATCTCTGAGTTGTCCATAAACCCTAGGCCAAACCAGACAATGTTGCATCACAGAAAGAGCCAAAACATGATCTGAGCCTGGAAATTCCTTAAGAAATGGTATGCCCTGAGTCTTAAACCGCTATTTGGCTTCTTGAGGAGGTAAAATAAAGAGAACTTTTAGGGCTTCAGTGGTAGCTTTAGCAATGGGTTCAGTCAACAACTTTTGTGTCTCCAGACAGCATAATCCAATGGGGCATAGCTCTGCCACAATCACCTGGTGGGTTTCAGCTGACAACCTTGTATATTCAGACTATATAGTCAGTCATGTACACCAGAGGAAAAAAGTCCCAAGGTTTAGTTTAGGCATTGGGCGTTGCATCTCCAGCACTGCACCTCGCCTGCACAGGGACCCTTCTCCTTTGGTCCAGACATCACCCAAGGTGACATTTCTTAGATTGAGAGCCCTTACCAGGAGGGGTAAGAGAGCATTAACTAATGCTTGTATAATAGTGCATCTTTTAGTTTCTTGTATTGTATTCTCACTTTTAAGCTGTAATATTCTCCCATTGTATCCATAAAAACCTGCTTTAGTGGTGTATTAGAATTCAAACAGATGATTTGCTTGGAACTTACAGTTTAACCATGTGAGTTCAAATAAATAATTTGCTTAAACCTTGCAGTCCAGTCTCTTTTTGAAATCCATACTGTGGTTATATGAGTACTAACAGCACTGAAAAATACTAAGCATTTTAAAGGATTACTCTGCTCACCAGTGAAGATCTTGAAACATGCCCATTGATTACCGACTGAACGCTTAATACATAAGGCTATCAAAAGTCAGATGAAACATGTGATTGATAAAAGCCAGCAGGGATTCACCAGGGGAAAACTGTGCTTGACAAACTTGATCACTTTCTATTACAGAGTAACCTGCTTGGCTGATGCAGGGTGAGCGGTGGACATTGTCTGCCTGGATTTCCCCAAGGCTTTTGATATGGTTCCTCACAGCCTCCTCCTAGAGAAACCAATGTGTTATGGTCCAGATAAGTGGTCTGTGTGGTGGGTGGGTGTTGGCTGACAGGCTGCACCTGGAGGGTGCTGGTAAATAGCTTCTTTTCTAATGGGCAACCTATCACAAGTAGGGTATTCCCAGGATCGACATTGGGCCCAGCACTGTTTTATATCTTCATAAGTGATCTGGATGAGAATATCAAGTGTATCCTGAGAAATTTTGCTGGTGGTACCAAACTGAGTCGGGAAGTAGACACTTTGGAAGGGAGAGCCACCCTGCAGGAAGACCTGGATAGACTGGAAAAGAGGACTAGCAAGAACTTTATGTCCTTACACAGAACAAGTGTAAGGTCTTGCACCCAAGAAAACATAATCCAGGAGTGCAGCACAGGTGGGATCTACCTGGCTGGGGAGCAGCAGTGTGGACCTGGGGGTCCTGGTGAACAAGTTCAATAGGAGTGGCCAGTGTGCTGCAGTGTCAAAGAAAGCCAATGGGATGCTGCGTTGCATCAACAAGGGCAACACCAGCAGAGTTAAAGAAGTCATTATCTCACTCTACTCAGTGCCTGACAGGCCACGCATGGAATACTGTGTCAACTTCTGGTCTCCACTATGCAAAAAAGATGTGGACAGGCCAGAGAGGGTCCAAAGAAGTGCCACAAAGTTGATCAGAGGACTGGGAAGCATCCATGTGAGGAAACGCTGAGACAAATGGATTTGTTCAGCTCTCAGAAGAAGAGGCTTAGAGGAGACTTTATCAACATGTTCCAGTATCTAAAGGGTGTCTACAAAGAAGATGGAGACTTCCTTTTTGCAAGATGTCACATGGAAAAGAGTAGTAAAGGGTACAAGTTATTCCCTGGGGAAATTATGTTTGAACAGAAGAGGAAATTTTTCATTATGGTAAAAATCACCATTGGAATAATTTCTCCAGGGAGGTGGTAGATTCCCCAACACTGGACAATTTCAATATTTGGCTGGACAGGGTGCTGAGCCAGATTGTCTAGACCATGCCTTTACTAAGAAAGTCTGGCTCAGATGTTCCTTCCAACTTATGATTCCCTGATTCTTCTGTTTCCTCAGTAACATTTTGTTCCTTTTTTTCTCTCCTCTTTGTTAGACACAGACTAAGCAATGTTTTCTTGAAACATTTTCCTCATCACATCTTTTTCCTGTAGACTATAATGGCATAGTATACTTTCCAAATTTCAAGCTCATGAAGAACTAGTTAAGTAAAACTACTTTTACTTCAGTTAAGCATCCAGCCTTTATTTTCACATTTCTTTGCCTTGTTCAGGTGGAAACACCATGCCTTCCGTTCCTCCCTGGCCCTTACTCATTCGATTTTTTTTTGTGGTTCAGTATGTGGACCAGTCAATATTATCTGACTTTCCATTGGACTTCTATCTATAGTCTTCCTTCCTTACATGTGTTTTTTTTGTGGTGATACTATTGTCCTGGTCCTGATGTGTTCACCTATGCTTCATAATACATAGAAAATCAATGTGTGCAGATTCTTCTCCTTATTGTCTTCTACTGATATACACAGATTTTCAGGATTTCTAGCACTAAAACGTTCCAGAATCTCTTTCTGCTTCAGGTCCCTGTGTTTGCTTGTCTCTACTATTCTAAGGAAATTATATGTGACAGCAGAAACACAGGCTTGGTTGAGTTAGTCAAGGAAAGATATGGACAGATACCTCAGGACTCAGAGATAGAACCCTAGATGATTTCTGTTCACTTGCAAGATAAAAAGTGATTCTACAGAAGAACTGAACATTTTTGATAAATCTGACTAGACCATTTTTTTTCCTCTCTTTTTTTTTTATTTTAAATACAGTACCTCACGGACTTAGAGACAGACAGTCTGCCTCTAATCATATTATTTCAGAAATATCGATTCCATGGTGTCTCCATGTAATATAAAGCTCTTAATGCACTAAAATGGAAGCATAAAAAAGAATAAATTTGGAAGTGAAGAAAACAAGAGGAGAAAGACAGTGTTGAGGATGAATGATCTTTTTCTTTATTTCTTTTTCCATATTAGACTCCTATATTCAACACACATGTTACTATTTACCTTGCAAAGGTTTCATCTCCCCCTGCTAATGTGCTTCTGCAGTTCTAAAGGTGTTTTAAATATTGCTTGTTTGGGCATTATTTTTGAACACACAAGCAAAACCTCAGTAGGCTTTTATAATTGCTTTACATATACTCCATTATTATTAGTCACTGCAAGTAGTTTAAACACAGCTTTCAATGAACTTCATGAGGCTTAAGTCTGTTTTAACCTTCTGTATGCCTTCTGTTTACCCTGAATTAGTTATTCTTTTTCAATGTAACTTGCATGAATACTCAGCTACTGGTTTTTATCCTGTCACTCCATTTCTACATCTACTGTTTATCCTGTAGCACTTCATTCATAAATGGTATTCTGTCTCCCAGTAGTGCAAAAAATTTTGGCATGAAGAATATATATTCAAAGAGGTTGAGGAGACCTTTATGGAATGAAAAAGCCCAGCTAAGATACTTTTATTTTTTATTTCTGGAAACTAGATTGCATACAGAAGTTGGAAGCCTGAAGACCATACAAAGCTTCAGTGTCTGAAAGTTATTATCTAGTTTATTAAAAATACTTTAATTTTAAAAGGGATGAATAGAAATAAAAGGAATTTGATGGGTGATAACTACTTTAAGGCTATTTATTTCCAGTTACTGCACTCACTATAACTTAATAATTCATGTATTCTTCAGTCAGTAATTATCCAGCAGCAAGCAGTGTTTGCCACGGTAACCAGCCCTATTTATCTTCTTCCCATTAGTTACATTTCCTGTCAGTATAGAAGATTTCAAAATTATTACTGTTCAGTATCTTCATCAATGACAGTGGGATAAAGGCACCCTCAGCCAATTTTCAGATGACACCAAGATGAGTAGTGCTGTTGAGTTGCTTAGGGGAATGGATGCCTTCCAAAGAGACCTTGACAGGATGGTAGAGTAGGCCCACGTGAACCTTGCGAAGCTCTACAAGGCCAGGTGCAAGGTTGGAGCAACTCCAGGATCAATACAGGCTGGGGGATGAAGGGATTGAAAGCAGCCTTGCAGAGGAGGACTTGGGGATACTGGTGGATGAAAAGCTGGGCATGAGCTGGCAGTGTGCTTTTTCCAACCTCGAAAGTTAACTGTTTCCTGGGCTGAATCAAAAAAAGCATGGCCCTGCTGTTGAAGGAGGTGATTCTTCCCCTCTGCTTTGCAATCATGGAATCATGTGGAATACTTGAGTTCAGCTCTGGAGTACTCTGCACAGGGAAGATATGGACTTGTTACAGTGGGTCCAGAAGAGGGCCATGAGAATTGTCAGAATATTGAGCACATCTCCAATGAGGAAAGCTTGAGTGAGTCAGACTGGTTCAGCTTGGAGAAGAGAAGGCTACAGAGAAACATTTTGGTGTCCCTTCAATATATAAAGGGAACTTGTAAGAACGATGGAGAGACTTTTTACCAGTGCCTGTAGTGACAGGACAAAGGGCAATATTTTAAACTGAGAGTAGATTTGGATTGGACATAAGGAAGAAAAGTTTTGCATTGTGAGTGGTGAGCCAAGGTAACAGGTTGTTCAGAGTAGTTGTACATTGTTGGTGTTCAACGTTAGGCTGGATGGGTCTTTGAGTAACCACACCTATAGAAAGATATCCCTTCCTATAACAGGCTTGTTGCACTAGATGATCTTTAAAAGTCCCTTCCCACCCACATCATTCTGTGATTCTCTAATATGTCCAAAACAAGGGTTTAGAGTATGAACATTTTTGTAAGACAAAGAAATTTTGGACATGAGTAAAGGAGTATGAAAATTATTTTCCATTAAGATATTGAATAATCCAAGAGCCATTACAGTCTTAAAAGTGTAGGTTTCTTGATAGATTTTGAGCTATTTCTATAGGAAAACAGAGGCCTTAATCTGAGGTCATTAAATGATATATGCAAAGAAAAGGAGCTTTGTCCTTTCTAAGCTTATTCTCAAGATTTTACTTCTGAATCCATCTTAATTCTGTAATGATTCCACACAGACATACATACACACATAAATCTGTGTGCAAACACACACAGACATACAAAAACACACATACTTACAAAAAAACACACTCAGAAACAGTCTTTCTCACATACTCTTCTTACAATAAGCAACATTCTTGACTGAATCCAAAACATTTGGACCTCAGTGGAGGCATTCTTTTGATTTTAATAAAATCCATGTAAAATCTCAGGATGAAATATTATTGTAAAGATTATAGAAGAAAACTCTCTTGACTGTACCTTTCTATCTACTGTGTTTTTACTGATTTCCAGTCACTGATTATATCATCTCTAATTGCCCTGGTATGTATGATCAGTCTTTGTTTCTTACATTGCTGACTCACTTGTTTCTGGTTAACCTCATCAGGATGATGTCTTCAGACAAGACTTCTTATTTTCTCTGTTTTCTAGGTTATGGTTATTAAATGTGACAAATGGAGCTGGAAAATTTTCTTTTACACAAGAACAGACAGAAGCTTAATGTGTTTAAAATTTCATATTTGGGCTGGAGATGTGACAAGTGCTGTGAATTTGAAGATAGGATCCTGGTAAGTGGTTTTGACAAAGTTGGAGATAACTAAAAACTCTAAACAATTGAAAAAAAGCCAACACTGCTGTGAGATAAATCTCCTCAGGGATTTTTTTTTTTCTTCTTCTTCTTGTTCTTGTTGTTTGTTCATGTAACTAATTGCTTAGTTTTTTTCCTTCCCCCCCTAAGCTCCAACACCAACTGTGGTTCATTATGTTTATTCTATATAATCCAGTATATATTTGGGGTGTACTTCCAAAACAAAAAAAACAGTTTTACCTAAAAGATTGGACTCTGTGATAGACTGTAGTCTGGATCTTCTAGTTGCTTATACTGTTCATGTCTTTATTACCAAGATCTAATGGAAAGAAGCTGGCAGAGTAGTTTGTACAAAGGAACAAGTATTCTAGTTGTGTTTGTTTTAACAAGCTCTAGTCTTGTACTGACTGGTTTTATTCTGGGCAGCATTTTCACAGAGTTTCATCCAAAGGAATTCACACCCTTCAAGACTGGTCTGCAACATGAGTCATAGAATCATAGAATCATAGAATCATTTAGATTGGAAACGACCTTCAAGATCATCAAGTCTAATCATCAGCCTAACTCTACCAAGTTTTCTGATAAACCATGTCCCTAAGCACCACATATACATGACTTTTAAACACATCCAGGGATGATGATTCAACCACTTCCCTGGGCAGTTTGTTCCAGTGATTGACAACAATTTCAGTGAAGAAATTTCTCCTACTATGCAAACTGAACCTCCCCTGGTGCAACTTGAGACCATTTCCTCTTGTCCTATCACTTGTTACTTGTGAGAAGATACCGTCACAAATCTCTCTACAACCTTGTTTCAGATAGTTGTAGAGAGCAAGAAGGTCTCCTGTCAATCTCCTTTTCTCCAGGGCAAACAACGTCTTTTCCTTCCATGAGCCAATACATGGTCAGCAGACACTTCAGACAACCTGATACAGATGCACCTTTTCGGACTTTTTTTCCCCCTTTCTCTACATTCTTTATCCCATGAGAAGTCTAGTTGCCTTCAGTAATTATTGCATTGGAGAACTTACAAATGTGACCTTCCTCACACAAGATAAAAATTCCCATTAACTGCTCTACGAATCCTGGACAATGTGATGACACAACCTACTACCCAAAAGTGGCAGCTATATTTGTTTTTTGATTTTCTTTTAGAAAATCAGTAGCCATTATTGGACATTCCCTGAAATATTAATAAAGAAATGTTATTAATTTTCCTTATTCAGAACATAAGCTGATTGCCAGGTAGAGATTGAGGTGAAATTCTCATACACACAGCCCTAAATTGTGTATGAGTGTGGAGGTTTGCGTTATGTTTTGTACCTTCCTTTTCATTCTTCAGTGCTTGCCATTAGGGATATAAAGACATTTTTTGTTCTTTTTAAAATGTCTTATGCAGCACTTGATAAGAAGCTCTGATAGCTGGAGAAACCTTTCCAGATTGACTGAAACAGTAATAATTGATTGAAAAATAGATAGATTAAAAATTTTAGGCATCTAAATCAAGTAACAATACAAAATTGTCAAAAGATCACAGTCAACATAAGCATTCAGACTTCACACCATACTGAAATGTAACTCTATCTATCCTCCATTTACCACTAATTTAAAATCAGCCTTGGTAATCATAATGACTGACAGTTCTAGGTAGCAGAGCAATAGATTTTCTCTTCTATCAGAAACCTCTGGAAGAATAGAGTGAATGGTGGAGACTCATTTACTGATTTTATCTAAATTTTGCTGACCAGCTTAGATGATGATTTCTTAGTTACATGTTTTCCCATCTTGCTTTGTAACAATGATTTTGCAAGAGCAGAAGTTTCAAGCACATTATTTCTGCTGCTTTCACTTCCACATGGCAATTCTACAGCTAGGAAGAAGAATCATTTGCTTCTCTGACTTTAAAAAAGATTTTGTTGGTTTTTAACATTCATAAGAAGCTTTAGAAACATTGTTCAACTGTTAATTAATGTGCCACAGAATGATTCACTAGGCTATTTGCAAGAGTAACAAGAATTTCCAAAAGAGTATGTTATCCTATTTTACACTGTTCTTTTCTTCAATTTTGTGAAAACAAGGTCTGTTTAATCCTAGTCTTATTGATAAAGCAGGAGTATTAAGCAATGTGTTTCCTGGGGGTTTTCTGAATCATGACAATGGTTACCATAGCTATGTCTTAGTGGTCAGGAAGATCAAAATCTCACTTTTTCCAAAGAAGGTGAAAAATGTCAACTTCAGAAAACATTGAGCTTGGATTTTCCATTATTACTTTGGGAAAAAAAAAAAAACCTTGAATTTCACAAATATACATAATATTTCTATTCACATTTGAGAATATTTAAGTAGACACAGCTGGAATATAAAATGATGTATCAGTCTGTGTAAAAGGCTGTATTACTATGTATAATATTTGTTATTTATAATTATAATATTTTCTAATAGATATTATTTTGCTGATATAAATATTAATAATAATCAAAATCACCTATCATCTGGAATATATAATAAATTATTTGTTATTATAAATCTTAACATACAGATATTCTTGAGGACAGTGAAGCTTGTTTCCTAAAAATGATAATAGAATTGCCAGAGATATTATTAGTATCTTTTCAATGCATGCTGTCAGTAATGCTTCATCCTTAAAAATCTCTGACATTGAATATATCTTCAAACAGCTAAGCAGTCATTTCCCCAGATGATAGAGTAATTTAAAAAATAAAATATTATTGTATAATTTTTGAAGGCAATTATGAGGACACACTATTAAAGTTCAAGCCTCTTATATTCTAAATAATAAATTAACTTTTAAAATTATCAATTTTAAACATAATTTCTGGTTTCCTTAGCTTAGATGTATGTATCCAACATAAGTTGTCAAGTAAGTACCAGACTTTAATGACAAAACAGTGCCCCTTAATCTGGGGTGATTTGATATTTCTTGTATAGATGCATTTTAACTGTACTTGTTACTTGTTAAGTGATAGAATACTGATGGTATTGTGATTCTAAGAGCAGTGCATACATACAATAGAAATGTTATGCTTTGTGAAGATACAGTTGCAGAGGAAGCTTTGGCCATGTAGCAGGAAAATAGATACACCATGTCATGCAACCCACCATATGCAAGCAATTTTATCTAGTGTGTTATAGAGATGTTTTTGATGGAAGGCAGGAAGGAAGGAAGGAAGGAAGGAAGGAAGGAAGGAAGGAAGGAAGGAAGGAAGGAAGGAAGGAAGGAAGGAAGGAAGGAAGGAAGGAAGGAAGGAAGGAAG
>JANVCC010010369.1:6777653-6808964 GCA_025345505.1 Todiramphus chloris collaris
AAGGAAGGAAGGAAGGAAGGAAGGAAGGAAGGAAGGAAGGAAGGAAGTGGAAGTACTCAGCAGAAGTTATGGGATTGGACATAAAGGAGTATTTCATAGTGCAACTACGATTTTAAAGAACAGGGGCAGTAATATGTGTATTGGTGGGGCCAGACTGAGCACTATAGGTACTAACTACATGTATTAATTAACTCTGGCAATGCTTTATGAAAATAGATTCTGAACTAAAAAAGTTCATAACTATATGATTTTTATAGATATCTCAGACTTAACTTTGCCTTTTGTCTGAACTGAACTTCTATAGTTCATCTTCAATACAAAAGCCATGTTTCTAAACAAATGTGTCAAGAAGGTTTAACCAATAAATGAGATTTTTTAACAGAGATTATAGCTTTATGGTAAGCCACTGATTAATATGGATTTGCTGTTTCAAAACCAGCTCATAACCTAGATTTTTTTTTTTATTTGAAAGCAGTGTTTACTTCTCTGTTTGGTACAGACTATCACATCTGTTTATTTTGAAGAATTTAAAATTATCAGTATTTCTGACATATATATTTCCTCATTCTCCTGTTGGAAAATCTTCAGAAATTTGGTTCATATTCACAGTCTAAATATATTACTCATTAATATATATGTATATAATGCTCTATCAGTAAAGTTTGGCTTAAAAAGCTCTTTTCTGGTTTACAGTTGGCCCTAATCTATTGATAGACTGCAGCCATAGCATTTCTGAACCTGTATTTTGCTAAATGAAACAGCGAAGCTGGACTAATTTTTGCTCAAATCTGTATACTTTTCCCTAACAACTCTAAAGATATTTTATAAAACCTTGTCTGATTTTATCTTCTTACTAGAATGCTGATGCCCAGAGTTACTTTCAGACAAGTCTGACATGTATCATGTTCAGTGTTGTAGGTATTTCCCTTGAAGTGGGAAATACAATACCTTTCTCTATGGCAACCTCATATTTTGATGTTATATAAATCACAAGTATATCCAAAGCTTGCTACCTGGTAAGGCTGGGCTTAGTAATCGGGTTCTAACTGTCTTCTTTTTATCTGTCCTCATGGTGCTTCTCAATATCTACAAGTAGTTCCCTCACAGTTTAATAATTCCTACGTTAATCTACCACTATCTTCATTAGTGGTGTTTCATGAACCCTGGTGCTCATGGCTGACTTCAGTTATCCCAATATTAGTTGGAAAGATCACACAGCCAGACGTAAGCAGTTCAAAAGGTTCCTGAAGTGTATTGATGATAACTTTCTGCGGCAGGTGGTTCTTATCAATGAGGAGAGGTGCAACACTTGATCTTGTATGAACAAAGAAGGCCTGGTTGCAGATGTTATAGCTGGGGGTGGTCTTGGCTGTAGCAACCATAGCATGTTAGCGTTTAATATCTTTAGGGAAAGAAGCAGGGTAATAAGTAAAACTTCTATCCTGGATTTTAAGAGGGCTAAATTTGTCCTCTTCAAAAGTCTACTTAGAAGTATCCTGTGGGCTAGGGCTCTAGGAAATAGGTAAGCCCAAGAGAGCTTGTTAGTATTCAAACATTACCTCCTCCAAGATCAAGGTAAATGTATTCCCTTAAAAAAAAAAAAAAATCAAGCAGAGGAGGCAGGAGACCTGCATGGAAAAGCAAGGAGCTCCTGAAAAAGCTCAAATGGAAGATGAGGTGTACAATATGTGGAAAAAGGGTCTGGTTAATTGGGAGAATTATAGAAATACTGACAGAGTAGGTAGAGGCTCAACAAGAAAGGCCAAGACTCTCCTGGAACTTAGTCTCACCAGGGAGGTGAAAGAAAACAAGAAGAGCTTTTTCAAATATGTCAGTGAGGAAAAGAAGAGTAGGGAAAAAATGGGTGCACTGATAAATGAGGTGGAAGATATGGTAACAGAGGATGCAGAGATGGCAGAGTTGCTGAATGCCTTCTTTACCTCAGTCTTTACTTCCAAAACCAGCCCTCAGGAACCTCAGTCACTGGAAGTAAGAGAGCAGAACTGGAGAGAGGAAGACACTCCACTAGTCAGTTAGGACATGGTTAAGGATCACTTAGGTAAACTGAAAACATACAAATCCATAGGGCCCTATGGGGTATATCCACATGTGCTGAAAGACCTGGCTGATACTGTTGCTGAGCCGCTCTCCATCATTTACGAAAAAACATGAAGAACAGGACAGGTGCCTGAGAACTGGAAGAAGGCCAATGTCACTCCAGTCTTCAAAAAGGGCAAGAGGGAAGACCCAGGCAACTACAGACTGGTCAGCCTCATCTCCATCTCTGGAAAGATGATGGAGCAGCTCATTCTGGAGGCCATCTCTGAACACAAGGCATAAAAGGTTATCAGGAGTAGCTGACATGGATTTACCAAAGGGAGATCCAGCTTGACTAACCTGATATCCTTCTAAGAATCCTTGACCAAATGGGTAGATGAAGGGAGAACAGTGGATGTCATTTACCTGGATTTCAGTAAGGCTTTTGATACTGTCTCCCATAACATCCTTGTTGAAAAAGTCAAGAAATGTGACATAGACAATTGGTCTGTGAGGTAGATTTAAAACTGGCTCAGAGTTCAGAGGGTTGTGATCAGTGGCACAGAGTCAAGCTGGAGACCTGTGGCCAGTGGTGTTCCCCAGGGATCAATACTGGGTTATCTTTATCAATGACCTGGATGAGGGGATAGAGTGTACCCTCAGCAAGTTTGCAAACTTGAAACTGGGAGGGGTAGCTGACACACCAGAAATCTGTGCTGCAATGAGATCTGGACAGGCTGGAGAGCTGGGCGAAGATGAACCTCATGAAGTTCAGTAAGGATATGTGCAGAGTCCTGCATCAGAGGGGAATAACACCAGGCACCAGTACAGGTCAGGTCAGGTGTCGCCCTCCTGGAAAGCATCACCATGGAGAAAGAACTTGCTATCCTACTGGATAGCAAGTTGTCCATGGGAGACCAACATTCCCTTGTGGTCAGGAAGGCCAATGACTTTTTGGGGTAAGAAAACTCTGTCCAGCAGGTGTAGGGACGTTCTCCTCCCCCTCTACTCTGTCCTAGTGAGACCACACCTGGAACACTGTGTCCAGTTTTGGGGTCCCTAGTTTGAGAGAGACAAGGATCTACTGAAGAGTCCAGTGGAGAGCTATGAGGATGATTAAGGAACTTGAGCATCTCCCCTATGAAGAAAGACTGAGAGAACTGGGGCTAGAAGGATATCAGAGAGAAGAATACTGAGAGAGGACCTTATTTATGTCTATAAATATCTGAAAGGTGGGTGTCAAATGGAAGTAGCCAATCTCTTTTCTGTAGTGCCCAGCAATAGGACAAGGAACAATGGGTATAAACTTGAACATAGAAGGTTCCACCTCAACATGAGGAGGAACTCCTTTACTGTGAGGGTGATGGAGAACAAGAACAGGCTGCCCAGAGAGGTTGTGGAGTCACCTTCTCTAGAGATTTTCAAAACCCTTCTGGATGTGTTCCTGACCAACATGCTCTAGGTGGTCCTGCCTTGGCATGGGGCTTGAACCCAATGATCTCTAGAGGTCCCTTCCAACCCGTAACATTCTTTGATTCTATGATTCCATGTGGTCCAAAATCAATTGCTCTAAGCAATTAATTCTAGCCAGTTCCTTTTGTCTAGAAAATCACCTTGTTGCAGGACAGAGGGTGAAGATTGGTTGATCTTGAATAAACTAAATTCTAATTTTTTTTTTTTTTACATGTTACTATGTTTTCTATTCTGCAGTAATTTAATTTCTGTATTTGTATATATATGTATCTTTTACACTCATTATTCCTACGACTTTTCCTCTAGAAAATGTATTTTTTTTTAACTGAAACAAATTGGTTATGAACTTTTTATCTGTATTTAAATTATCTATTCCTTCTTACTGCACAGCAATTACGTTTTTTGTTTTGGGGGTTTTTTTTTTCCCTTATTGCTTAGGTGAAGAATTGACTGTGAATCTTAAAATACACCTAGAAAAGGTTCTGGCTTTGCCTCACTTGTTAAAATACTTACTTTGTTTTTACATTTCTTGACCTCAAGTAATGGTTTTAATTTCTGAGGAGTTTCTTCTATTACATGCAAACCTCTGCTTAATTTTGAAATCTACTTGAAAATACTGACTTGTGAAATCAGTTCAGTGTCTTCTGACATGTTCTTTTTTCCTTTATTATAACACGACTGATGACAGTGTTAGTACCTTTCACTTGAAAAACTCTCAGGGAGGACTTTTTCAAAATAATTGATACATATGTACTCATTATAAATTATTTTCTGAGGCTTTACAAAATATACTTTGTAGACTTGTAATCTAGGGACTAAATATAAAGTACAGAGCAAGTTTATTATGACTATAACATTATATTTTAAGTTTCATGAAGCCTTTATTTTTTATTATTTTTGATAACAAATTCTATGAATCTTTTATAACACCAAGTCCTAAAATAAACCCCTTTTAAAACAATAATGTATCAGTTGTAGATTTTTTGTGAGTAAAAACTTTATCAATGGGGTATTTTTTTCAGTTTATTCTGAAATACATATTAATTAGTTAACAAAGAATAAGAAAAAAAAATTATTACTATTTCTACAGATTCCTGGATGCCTCCCGAAATAGAGTAAGAATACTACCAGGGAAAGATACTATGGATTTACAAAAAATTGTTCTAAACAGGACTCAGTCAGATAGGACAAAGACCCTTTTTCATGGTTCCAAGGAGGAGAAAGGTTTCCCTTACAAACACTTCAAAGGTGAATTCCGTCCTCCCACTTGAGGTACATTCATCAACAATAATAAACCAGCTTTATGGTCTATGCTTTGTTCTTCACTGGCGGCCCTAGTTTCAAATTCACACAGTGAGGCATGATGCTATTTTCTGAGCAAGATGATGAGAACATGAAATCATAGTATCACATAATGTTTTGGATTGGAAGGGACCTTTAAAGAATGAAATGAATTGAGTAAGGGTATCATAAATCTTACATTGACTATATCAACCAGTACTTTTTTTTATACCGAATAAAAATGTAAATTTCATACCACACCTCAGCAACTTTACTAATGAGCTATAGATTATTTCCAATTATTTTTCTCTGATGCTTACTCTTTTTCTAAAACTAATTTTTCTGCAGATATAAATGTAAGAGAAAAGGGCTTCTCCTTCTTGTGAGGTTCATTTCTCTGGAACAACAGGCATTGATGTACTAGGTATTTTCAACAAATGGGACAGGACTAGTTTCCCACAAACAACCACATTTTATGGGCAATATTTCCTATGTCAGACTTACTACAAATGTGTGGAAATCTAACACTGTGTTCATACCATACACCTCAGATTAACCCATGACCATCACAGTGGTGGTGAACCTCCTGGGTGTACAGTCAGAACCATCACCGGCTTCACTAGCATCATTCTACCTGCTGACAGTTTAGTAGCCTCTGTGTGTCTGTGCATTCTCTGCAACAAAATTTCTGTTAACTTTCTGGATTAGTTCACCCTATCCTTGAGGTGTCTGTCTCTTAAGAGAGACATAAAGTTCAAGTATAGTTGGGAAGGCAGATTGGTAACTTTGTCTATTCCCTTCTCATTTTATCAAAGTAATTGCAATAGAGTGAGTAACTCATCTTATAACTAATCTGTCAATTTCTTCTTTATATAACTGTCCAAGGACAGATATTCCTAGGGAATTCTACATCTGTCATCAATTACTTTATTGCCAAATTTTTGCCGGCATCTGCTTCTTCTGTTCACTGAAAGGTATTCCTTCAATAGCATATCACTTACAGACTATATCTTGTGGGAATTAGAATTTGCAAAGGACTAAGGGAACAAAAAAAAAAAAAAAAAAAAAAAGTATATATATAGCAGGACTATGAAAATGAAGTTTAATCTAACACAAATGTCTATGAAGTTCATAATCTTTAATAGCATCCTCAAATTATCATACTCAAATTTAAGAAACATGGCTGTGTACATATAACAAATTACTGGATTATTTTATTTTATTTTTAACTAGACATAAACTGTCATTTAATAACTGAGCCATTTTGTAATGTATTGCTCAAACCATGCATTTCTTCAAATTTTTGTAAACAAATGCTACTACTGTAAATACTGTCTTATTCAGGATCATCAATTATTAAAATAAAATGTTATGACAGTGAAAACAGAACTTTGCTTTTAGAGCTGGATGAAATTTTAACTACTAAGAAGTTACTGTTTCCCTTAATAGCATGAGCTGGTGTTTACACAAGTTAAAAGTCTTAAATACTACTCCCGCCATCTGCCTTTAGTGAAACAGAGAAATATCCCAAATGAGAAGCTGATCAGAAACTTTCCTAACTTCAGGGAAATGTATATCTGTATAATAAATGATATACATTGATAATTGAATAAACCTGAAAGGAGGACAAGTTGAATGGCAAACACTTTATATCTTTTATCTTACTTAGAGCAGAGTTGTCTTTTGCATATACTCCTGAAAAAATAGTTTATATCTAAAACAAAACTCCACTTTTGAATAAATGGTAAAAGCTGCTGTTTATCTTGAACATTTCATTACCATACAAGACCTGTAAAGAACTGACATTTTGCTCAAGGTTTAAATAACTGACAAACACACCTATCCTTTTCAGTTTAACAGAGGAAAAAAAATGCATTTCCCCCATTTTCTCTGTAAAATAGATAACGTCCTTAAAGTCTAATTTTTGCTATGCTTATTGATGTGTGTACTGTATGAATTATTTTTTTCATGTAATTCTTCAAATCAAAAGAATTATTATTCTAACTATAGTTTCCTACTACTTGGTATGTCAGGGGACAATAAATATCATTTGTCCCTCAAAATGATTCCATTCAAGAATAGGTGTAGTTTTTGCTTCCCTTTTTAAATCAAAGTTTAAATTCATACTGATTCTATAATGGTAAGTTTTTAAAATCCACTTTTTATTGATTTTTTTTTTTCCCAGTGTTGCCTAGCTCAGCTTTCCTACAGTGAAGCTGAAGAAGATTGATATTTGATAGATTTTTTCTTTCTTTTCTTTTTTTTATTTAATAATTTATATAAATCAGATTATTCAAGAACAATTCCTTCCATAATTCGAGTGATTATTAATTAAAAGCTTATCTGATTCCTTCTATTTTCAAAGTTCTTACATGTATGTTTGCATATGTGTTGAGAATCTGTGCCATTAAGTACTTGCTTTGGGTTTAGTTTATATTTGTATGAAAATGTGACATGGATAACTATTCAAAGGGTTTCCCCCTGCTGAAACTGGTAAGTTTTCAAACTCTAATATGGGACCTTGGCAAGGCTTTATGCCCATGGGAATGATTAGGACAACTTACAGGTGAGTGTCCCTTGCAATAGAAAACTGAGATTCACATCTCTACGTTGGAAGTCTTTAACTGGGACAAGATCAGTGGGAGTTAACAGGGAGCAGCTCAGCATGCATGTCTGATAACATAGAGTGTCTGCCGGTTCAGTGCAGATGCAAAGGCCTGAAACTCCGCAACCAAAGCATGAATGGAAACTTCCACCACAGATAAGTACCTAAGCACTAAGCACTTTATTAAGTTGGGAGATCTGGGTTTTTTTGATGAAAAGTCCAACCTTTTCAAAACAGTTTGTTTTATTCCTAATATGAGCTTAAATTTTCCATGGGAAAGCTGTGAAGACTGAGAATTCCCGACCACCTGTTATACTAAATCTGATTAGCCCAGACCATGGAATATTATCAGTAGTGTCAGGATTTAAATATCATATCCTTTAAAGAGGCTGTGAGCAAATAAACACTCTTGCTGACAAGGCCGAGATAGTTACTTTCAGAAACACTGTTCTTGCTGTTCCCATAAATTTTAGCAATGCTTTCTCTAATACTTAAGTGAATTGGGAACTAGGAGTAGGATCTGCGTTCAGAGAATATGTCTCTGGATTCAAGATAGATATGCTAGGTCTATTGCTGGTGTATGTGTGTACCAGCACATTAGGAAATAAGTGTACTGGGAGAATAAGATTGACACATACAGTTCATCTCAGAAGCAGCAACAATGATCTGTGCCAATGTAAATACCTAATGGGGGAAGAAACACTCTCTTTGACTCTGTGCATGAGTGGATCAACTGCTATGTTTCCATACTCTAATCATAACCTAGGCTGTGTAGTCATGTCAGGATGGCCAAATGCAGCTTCCATTTAGTTCCTTACCCTCAATATGTGAAGTAATTCATGTTGTTTTAGGAACTTTCATTGAAGGTTTGTTCTTTTAATGGGCGCCTAACTAGGTTACATTTTAAAATGCACCAAATTCTTCCATTCTTTAAAAAAAACAAAGAATCGGTTTTTAATTTTATGTTGTGATAAAGGACAGAAGCTCAGACAGGCTGATCCCAAAAAAGCCTGTATCCATACACCACTGACATCTATGTGAGTTAATCCCCCTGAACAGAGTTAAATGCTGAACATAAAATATATTTAGATATCTGTATTATAGATGAATACCTAATAAGATTTTTTAAAATATCTAATTGCAAGAGGAATCAGAGAAGTATTTTAGATTAAAGATTTTGCCAGATTCCTAAATGATTTAAAAACTGTTGTGCTTTATAACCTGCTTCACACTTCCTAGGAAGTCTGTTTCAAAGCAGCAAATTGAATTCAGGCCATACCAAGGCTAAGCTAATGGCATAAGCATGATCTGCTTTTCTGTAACTGTACTTTGTTATTTTTCAATTATGAAATGTGTAATGTATTGAACAACGAAGGCATATGTTTCATTAGGTAAGCTCTCTTCAAGCTATATATTTTAGATAGCAAACCAAGTCTTTAACTTTATAGATTTTTCTTTCTGCTTGATTTTTAATACACCATTGCTTATTTTTCAGCTATGGCTTTAGCCAGTTTCTTAATTTATCATTTTAAAACTGCATTTTGGAGCTCTCAGGGAATGTTCCACAGCTTTAGACTATTATAGATCATGAGGCCTAATTGCTATGGGTGCACATTAAAGATATAGAAATATGTACAAGTACCAAACCTGGATTCCCAGACATAATATTAGACTCAATTTATGACCAGATGATGGAACAGTATGTTTATCCAGACAGGTGTAGGTAGATGTGAGCTTGTGTGAAAAAGAAGAGTTAGAAAGATTCCATGAGGCGGGTGCTAGTCTTTGAGACACAGCAGCGTGCCATATGGCTCCCAGACAGGATTTGGCTGGTACCTTGTCAGATCTGAGTGTGGGCAGAAGATCTTCAATCATACTTCAGCTTGTAGACATGTCCTTCACATTTCTGTGATTATGTTACTTTTTACATGACAAGTGCATGACCTATACTAACTATATCCATCCAAATATTATACAGCTTCTTTTGAGAACATGTGCTTTGACAGTAATTTCTTTTTAATCTACAAGTCTGTAAACTTTTTTGCATGACTCTTACTAGAGATGCCAGCTTCTGCAAGATTTGATGTTAAATAACCTGTGTCTCAGTTTTTCAAAATCCAGCCATCTTTTTCTTTTTTTTTTCTCAGATGCTAGAGTGAAATGTTGCTGTTCTTTCTATTTGGATTTGGGGATGTCAAGGGCATTAGACATTAGTTAATTAACTGTGCCTGTCTTGCCAGGAGTGCTGATATTGAGGTAACATCCCAGCACAGCTCTCACATACAGGAATAAGCCTTGGCATCTACCTCTAACAAACTGGCAGGGGTTCAAGGAAACTAGGAGGAAAGAACACAAAAAGACCTAGGCTGCTAGACAAATGCTACAGGCAATAATCATTATTCTAACGTTAAAAAAAAAAAACAAAAAAAACCCAAACAAACTAACAGAAAACCCCCCAACCACATTATTATTATGAACACTATTATCTTAAAAAACCTGTTAAACATTACATTTTTGTCATGTTAATTAATTAAAAGTATTTTATCCCTGTATACATTTTCTGACTTCCTCAATTTTATGCTGAAGAGAACATATATATGTATTGTTTCCTTCCTACCCATAGCTCATTCAGGAAGTGACTGGAAGTTAATGAAGCTGAAATTTTGGTTCAAGATGTATCTTCCTCCATGAATGAGGAAAAAGAAGTGGAAAGATACTATATTGGTGACTAAGGACAATTTTTGAGAGGAATTTCCTCTCAAAAAGACATATTGCTTAATTGTGTTCTGAAACATTGATGGTAGTGGATTAGAAGTAGTGACAGCTTTTCTTGCTGTAGGATACTTCTTTTTCAGATTAGTACGATGGCAACCATTAACCTGATCAGAAACTGGGGGGTAAAAGCCCAATATGTTATCTCCAGAATAGTAATGGAAAGTATGTAGCCGTAGGCAAGTAAATCACAGAAAAAGATTCAGAAATTCCATTTTTAAAAATGGAAGAGAGACTAGGACTGACATGGTACAGTTATGTTATTAAGTCCTAAAGGAGAAAAAAGAAAAAAAAGCATAAAATAAATGAATTTTTTTCAGCATCAAGAGACTATCTTTTCATTAAGTTAACTAATTCAAAATATGTTGATTCAAACATTTATCTTCAGCTGCAAAAATCTGTAAATAAAATACTGAGTTCTCTTGCTCTTCTAGTCATAAAATAATCTTCATCCTGGGGACAAAATACCTCTTATCAAAGAACTTTTTAATTAAAACCATGAAGTTATGGTATAATCATGTTAAAGAAAATTCTTAAGCAAAGGATGTAAATGCGCACAAAATGATCACTATAATGACTGATATGCAATCAATGACTTGTGTAAAAGTGAAATCAAAAGCAGATTAGATTTTCACATAAGACTTTATCAGGCACTTAAATCAGACTTGTTAATAGAGAACCACAATCAATAATAGGTATGAAATCCAATACATGTCTAATACTTCATTAATCCATGACTAGAGGCAATGTTCTACTTGAAATTTCATCTATAAAGTTCTGATAATTCCTTTTTCTTCCTCTCTGAATGTACATGAGCCCACAGAAAGTGTAATTCTCCCACTCAGATGAAGTTTTCACTAAAGCTTAATGAAAAAAAAAGTCACATTTTTTTTTTACCACACAGAAACAGTTGGACTCTTACTAATGTAACCTTCAATTCTTAAAAGCTGCTATCAGTAAAATTCTGAGAAGTTGTCCAGTTTTGTCGTCAACCTGCATGAATGTCCCACTTGACTCACATACACAGGTTCAAAATTAAAAAAAAAGGTGTTCACAGGAGAAAAGAAGCTAATAAGAACCTAGTACCATTCTATTTTAGATATTCATGATGCTGTCATACGTTTTCAAATACTCAAGAAAAGATACCAAACACAAAAATAGAAAATTGCCAGCCAAGATGTAGTCACTCTATTTAGCATCATCTCTGCAATTTGCAATTGCAGAACTGCATCTGATCATGGTTTTGCCTTCATCGAATCTTACAACAACTGGTAAGCTAGATTTAAGATGAGATTTAAGCATTGAATAAACAGAAAATTTATATGAATTAATAAGAAGCATTGGCTTAAGATTACTCTAGACATATAAAGCTATTATTCAAATCTCAGAATCATTATTTTCATTTAAAGCCAATTCACTTATGAGGAAAAGCTGACACAGTGATGAATTTCCTTCAGTATATGGACATCCATACATGTTCTGTGGCTACATCAACAATAACCACAAGAAATGCTGTTT
Organism: Todiramphus chloris collaris; assembly: GCA_025345505.1. Classification (NCBI taxonomy): domain Eukaryota; kingdom Metazoa; phylum Chordata; class Aves; order Coraciiformes; family Alcedinidae; genus Todiramphus; species Todiramphus chloris. The sequence continues at coordinate 6,789,340 of JANVCC010010369.1, forward strand.
GTTTTGATATTTAAAATGTTCTCTCTTCTTCTACGCAAAATACAAAAGTACAATGTACAAACAGGTTGAGAAATAATTTTAATTGCAGTTAATCTGATCATCGTAATCTTTTCCCTAACTCATTATCTAAAAGGAAGACAAAAAGCACATCACTTGGTATGTTCATAGAACACAGCTTTATGTTGACACATGGAAGTATTTTGTCACTCTTTGCTGACAATAAACTCAACCAAACCTTTGTCATTAAACCCAGCTTTTTTAGACAGGAAGATCAACATTTGAGTTAACCTAGAACAGAGGTGACTGAGTCTGCAGTACTGGCTAAACACTAGTAGTTACCAACGTCAGCACTAACTTTTAGAAATACTGAGCATTTTCTAAGCATCTCTAACTTTCAGGAAGCACTCCTGCTATGACAATGCAAATTATGTATAGCTTTGTGTTGCTGTATTTCAAACGAAATCTATTATGAGAGTCCTTCATCTGATTGATGCCAACTTTGCTTTGCCAGAAGGATAAATGTGCATGTCCCTTCCTTCTGGATTTACTTTACGTTGCTGTATTTTAGTGTTTCAGAAAAAGTTCCTGCTTGCCCCTTCCCCTGCTCAGCCTTGTGAGCAGCACTTTCTGTAAACTCATATCATTAGCCCTACCTGAAAATTTCTCTAGGGATGAATGGAAGTGTAAAAGATAGTCTTTTATTAGAAGACATAGTTTAAATATTAAGGACTACAGAGTGGCATTGATGAGGGGCTAGCATTTCATAAAAAACATGGATGTTATGAAATTATTTTATTACCTTTGAATCCTGAGAGCTTTAAAGCTGCACTACATTGTCCCTAGAGCAATTCCATGCTAATTCTCTGTCCTGTATGTTACAAAATAATAGAGAACTACTTAGTATTTTTGTCAAACTAGTTCTTTAGTGAAGGTCTTTTGAAACTCTAACTTTCTAAATAAAGTCAAACTTTAAGTAGGTCTTAGAAATTATGATTGGTGGCATTTCTCAAATAATGTAGATACAAAATGTATCTCAGGTTCTTTTCATTCATTTTAATAAGTGTAACAAAAAGATAATATACACTGAAAATGCACTGCTTAGTTTGAACAAGGAGTAGTATAGAATAAATTAGCTACCGTTACTCCTTTAGGACTGCAATACTTCAAGATTTTGTTATCATTATGTGCTGCATTTGTAATTTAATTCCTAACTGAGCTGTTGCAATGACTTTGATTCTTTCAGATTCTTAAGGAAAAGTTCCGTAAAAGAAGGAATAAGAAACAATAAGATGACTCAATTACCTTAAAACAGTTCTACTACATGATAAGAAGTTTTCAACTGGTATAAATCAACATAACATCATAGTCAATGGAGCATAGCATTTTATACGAGCAGAGTACTTGGCCCAATACTTGCATGTTAATTCTTTTCAGTGTTTTGCACATGGGAGTTCTGGTTCATAATGAGGGATTCCAGATGCAATGGTATCACACATTATAATGATTTACCGTTTACTTGTGATCTCTTTTCACACTTTCTGAGTTTCACAGATTTCAGCGTGTGAATTTTGTGTGAAATTTCATGTATATTTTATGACAGTTTTAAATTGTACCACTTGAAAATGAATTGTGATTATGGTATTCCCCAGTGAATCCATCAAGGACTAAAGAAATCAGAATTAAACCCATTATTTTCTCTGTTGTGGCCTACACAAGGAAGAAGGAAAATTGTCAAAACAGGGGATGAGAACTTAATCATTTGCACATATACCTCTTTTATTATTATGATTTAATAATGAGAGGAGGAAGATTTCAGCTTTCTCTAAGCAGTAGGCAGGTATGAAGCTCAAAATCATAGTCCAACTATTCTTTTTCATAAAAGGCCATGTCTACTTCTGGTATGATCCCTTACATGTGAGCTAGTTGTCAGGCAGTTCATATAAGAGATTGGATGTTTTAGATGTTGATAGTGACTGCAGTCATTTCAAGATCATTGGTTTGAACTCAGGTTCACACATTTTGCCTCAGACTGTTACTAGGTCTGAATGCTGCACTTCTCTTTTGGATGGTATTCAAGTTAAAAAAAAATTAAATCTGATGTTGCCAGAAAGCAATTATTCTGCAAATATTGAATGAAGTCTTAAGAAGTTTTGTGACAAGCCATATAACATACTCTTAAACTTCAATGCTCCAGAGTGACCCAAAATATTTTACTGTGTTAAACATATGCTGTCCCTTTAAGTCAAGTCAAGTAAGTGGGAGCCAAGGGGATAAAGAGTCCTCCAGTAAAATCACAATGGTTGCCTTAACGTTACATTTCATGGACATGTCAATAAAGGTTAGTGACATCTTTCTACTTTATTTCATGGCATGGCCAGTGATGCCATTACATCTCATAATGACATTTTAAATTAGGAGTCTTAAATAAAGCTCTAATCCTTTGAAGCTGACATTTTCCAGAGTGCCAGCCAAGCAGATACTTAGGAGGATGTGTACATAGCTCCTGGGCCACTATTTTTCCCTTTGAAGTATGTTTTAAAACTGATGTTGATTTCAGTAAAAGTTCAATAAACTTGATGTCTGTATTATTGAAAGGTTAATTAAAATGTAGCAAACTGTTCTTATATGTTCATCATAGCATGACTGTTGCTGAATCTCTTCTGTTCACTTCTTAAGTTATAGAAATGATACATCTACACTACCTGACCATATTAAACTTTTTTGATGATAACTTCCAAGAGGTATTTTTGGAAGAGGATTAATTAGTTTTCTACTCTTTTCATCTGGGCTTCAAGCCAAATGATGTATATAGGTTACTATTCCTCACCTTTTGAATAATTAAAAAAAATTATAAATCTCCAGTTCAATAAGTATTTTCTATGATTCTGAATTGGGGTTTTTTGGGTTTTTTTTGGTTTTTTTTTAACCAGTAATTCTATACTTTAAAACTTTTGGGTTCTATAAATATATTTTTTATACTTCCCTTTTCTTTTCCCCCACACCATGTAATTAGAGATGTTATGGAGCTAGCAGTTTTTTCATAGATGACGTGGTGGCCACTCTAACAAAGCATGACCAGAAGACATAATTATTAATAGATGAATGCAACTTTAAAAGTTTAAAAGACTTCCTGAGGTTAAACAAAGAGAATTAAATAATTTTCAGAAAGTTGAACAATGCTGAATTTACAGCACTCTGTGAGATGACCATCAGTAAAACGAAATATGTCACTGCCATGAACACTGATAACTGTGAAGCACAGCACAAAGATGATGCAATCATAAAAATATTGCTTGGAAGGAACCTATGAAGGTCATGTAGTCTAACATACCACTTACAGTGGGTGTATTATGGGCAGTGGATCAGGTCTAGTGAGGATTTTTCTTGCTAAGAATTGAAAAAAAATGGAGTATATACAAATATGTACAAATATGCACACCAACCCTCCGTACTGACTCTAAACAGGGGCTGTTAGCACTGATGGAAGCAGCCACTCTCTGAGAAAACAGGCTGCTAACTTCAGACAGTGCAGTTAGGTAGAAGAACTGAGCTGAAAAGTAAAATCACTGAACAGAATTAGTTCTGTTTTCACTCAAACCAGGACACACTGCACTGTAAATTTGTATACTTTCCAGTCTTCATGGTTTTTCATACAGTGCTTTAGTATACATACAGAAGTAAGCCAAACCAGCATCCACAGACAGCATGTAAAGAAGAGATCACCATCCAGAGGGAAGCTCTGGGAGCAGTGAGGCATTACTAAAATAGTTTCTTTCTTTGGAATTCAAGTGCTTGCTCCTAGTCTGAAAATAACACTAATTCTCGTTCAGGATTCATAACCCAAGACACCCACAAGTTCTTACATTTTTTTCCTTTACATAAGGGACAGCTTCTTATTTTTCAAAGATGTCATTATTCCCTTTAAAAACATTCTTGACATGGAAAATAGTGATAAAATGCTTCAATAGTTCTTTCAGCTAGGACCAGGGCTGTGATTTTACCCTTTCACACCAGTATTTAATCACAAAGCTTCAAGATGATGCTCGTATTTTCTCTCTGCAAAATAAAGACATGCAAAGCTCTAATACCTTGGTGAGAATTGTAACAGTTTCAAGAGGTTTTGAAACTGGTCTTTCAAGTAACTTTAGTCTTTGAGAGAAGACAGGTTTTGGTGTCTCTTGAAATATGAGCTGAAACAGATGTCCTTTAATCAATGAAATATAGGCTGGGAATGGTGTGTTTGAAGTTTCTTGTGGGCATGCCATGAGAGATAACAGACTCCTACATTTGATAGTCACTTATGTTGTTAAACCTATAGTTGATAAGAAACACTGGTAAATTATAATCTTTTACCTTAAAGGAAATATATTTTTTGGTTTTATCCATTTCTCATGGCATGCCCTAGAAAATGAGCAGATGAATGAACCCATACCTGTATTTACTGCAAAACACTGAGAATTTATTTGAATGGTAGTAAACAGGAACAAATAGGGTATGATAGGTTGCTGAAAGGACAAAAAGAAATGTGGGAATAGGAAATAGATAAACAAATATTTGTTTCGATGTATTTAACATAGAAACTGGATCATGGTGGAAAAATGTTGCTATGTAACTATCTTACTGAGTAGCTTTACACATTAGACTATATATACCCTTGTTGGAAAATATCAGTTGCTTCTTCTTGCATTCTTATGTTCCTGCTCATATAAATAAATTTGGAGGTGACCTGTACATATATATTTTTAAACTAAAAATATTCCTTAAGAGGTCTTATGATTATTTTAATGACAACAAAAAAGTAGTCTCTAACATGTTATTTCTTCAAATAACAACTATCCAAACTAGTTCAGTTTTAGAAGCCAGCAGATAAAACCACTAAATCCCCAAAGAAAATGTGTAAAATAAGAACATGACCCTGTTTCCTATACAGCAGGTGAACACTACGGAGTTGAGGCATCTTTTTCAATGTGATCTCTTGTAAGTTTTATAAAAAGTACTGTGTTCCATTAATTTTTTTATTTTATTTTATTTTTTTTTTTATTTTGAAATATTAATCACAGTAATGCAAGTTTAGGCTAGGAAGATATAACCTGTAAAAAAGCACAACAGTAAATTAAACTTGAAAAACCACTGTGTGAAATTTCACACAATAAAACAAAAGGGAAATGTCCTTGAATATAATTTCATTGAACATTTATATCAACAACTTGGGTGATTTATGAGTCTTTCTTTCTTCATAACATGCCTTTTAAGAACCTATATGACTTTAGGGTACAGGTTTAATGGGATACTGAGATAGGTCTTAATTTGCATAAGATGTCTAGCCCAAGGGATTGTTATTTGGGTTTTTCTATTCGCTTTTGATTATATTTTGGAGGTTCCTTAAAGTTTATAAATACTTCACTATTGAACAATTTCTTCCTTCTTGTTTTTCATTAAGTGTGGCAGATGAAAGCACATCACCAGCCCAGTGCTGAAGATAAGTGTATTGATCTCACACAGGAGGCTGTTTATGTGGAGAGTGAGCTCAGGGTTGAATCTGGGGAGAAGCATGGAATCATAGAATCATAGAATCATTATGGTTGGAAAGGACCTCCAGGGTCATCAAGTCCAACCTTTGTCCTAGCATTTCTCTAACCACTACACCATATCCTTAAGCTCCACATCTAATTGTTCTTTAAACACCTCCAGGGATGGTGACTCCACCACCTCCCTGGGCAGCCTTTTCCAGTGCCTAACCACCCGCTCAGTGAAGAATTTCTGCCTAATATCTAATCCAAACTTCCCCTGACACAACTTGAGTCCATTTCCCCTCGTCCTATCATTACTAATTAGAGAGAAGAGACCAACACCAGCCTCTCTACAACCTCCTTTTAGGTAGTTATAGAGGGCAATAAGGTCTCCTCTCAGCCTCCTCTTCTCTAGACTAAACAAACCCAGTTCCCTCAGCCACTCTTCATAGGGCATGCTTTCCAGCCCTTTCACCAGCTTTGTTGCCCTCCTCTGCACTCACTCCAGCACCTCAATGTCCCTCCCCAGTTGACCAGGATCGCTGATAAATGATGGAGAGAGGCTTGGTAAATTCCTCTGCCAATTCCCTCAGCACTCTCAGGTGGATCCCATCTGGCCCCATAGACTTGTGGGTTTCCAGTTGGCTGAGAAGATCATTAACCACCACTTCATAGATTATGAGGGGGCTGTTCTGGTCTCCATCTCTATGTGATCCTTTATGTGATCCTTTAAAATGAAATTAGATCAAGACTTATGGAAAAATGGGAAGGATGGAAAACAGTTCTTTCTTTTCCATGGTAAATGGTGTAACACCTTAATTTGTTGCAGTAATTGTTATACTTTAACAGGGGACAGGAAGACAAGATTATATGGTTTTGTCACTGGGTTGCCTGGATGTGCCTATGAGCAAATCCATTTGATGAATTGCTGCATGTCAATCCCAGGACAACTGACATTCATCTGTGTGGGTTTGGGAATTGGAGCAAGCAGTGAACAGGACTGAAGGTGATGTTTGGTGTCCCCAGGTCAAACCCAAAGTTTGAAGAAATGTGTCAGATTATGCTATGAAAATAAGGGAAAATGTAGATTCCTAAATAGAGGATTGCTGTAAACTTTTGGTGTAAGCTTTTAGAAAAAAAGGAAAACATCAGGAAAATTAACAGAAAATGGAGTTTAAATGTCACAGATTTCACATAAAGTTCTGTCATATGGTAGGACTTTGAGGAAAGTCTAGAAGTAATTAAACAAAGTGAAATGAAATTAAATACGCATAAGGGACTGCACAGACTGCAGTCTGTCCATGGCTGGCTAAGGTAACGCATCTGCAGGTAACATCTGTAGGATTACAGCCAAAGGCAGGATATGTCGTTATTCATGTGAAGCTGGAAGTGCTCAGCTCCACATCCCTCATCCTCAATATTCCACATCATTTGGTCTGGCTTCAGGATATCAGGAGAGATTTGCTGCTGCAAAATATTTTGCTCTTTTAGTCGTTGTGAGCTAGTCTTGCACAGTTCTGGCTCCTAGAATTATAGATGACTTTAGATGGTTTCCAACAGCAGTGTTTCAGCTTAATATGTCTTGAAATTGTTCTGGTGGCTTTATCAGAGTTTCCTAATATGTATTTAATTAGGTCCACAGCTTTTAAAAGTGCCTCAATCCATTTTCCATCAGTGAAGCTGCAAAGTTTTGCAGCCCTTCAAAGCTGAAAAAAAAAAGTTAATCTCAAGAGGTAAAATTTTGTAATAAGTACAGGCTAGCAATTACACAATGTGCTCCTCAGTTCATAACTTTACAATACTTCCAGAGTTAACTTTTTTTATTCATAGTTACAAATTTTTTTTTTTTTTACAGCTCTGAAATATTTTTAACCCTCTGATCTTCAAATTGCCCTAATTTTCTGTGATTGCTAAGACTTAATATAACAGATAAGCAACTTATTATTCAGCTATACTTCAACATTTCATGCTGAAAGTGCACACCCTGGTTATTCAGCTTGTTAATAAAGAGACAAGTCAAAGCAGGATCTATATTAAGGTCAGAAGTTGCTTTGTATATTATATAAAGGATAAGAAAAGCTTTAAAGAAAGTAAACAATCTTTAACATGAAGCAATACAAAATAATAGCTTTATTCATGGTAATAAAATGTGAGGTGAAAATAAATTGCCAGACAGTGTTTTTTTCATGTACTTGAGGATTTGTACATCCAGGATATAGTGCAATAAATACTGTGGAGAAAAAAAAAACAAACAAAAAAACAAACCTGAGAATTTGCACAAATTCTCTATGTATGAAATGTGAAACTAGCTGTTACATGTGAAGTGAAATTTTGCAGAACTGCTGTGGTGTAAATCTACATAAGAAGTGTATGGTTGAAATGCCGATTAACCCCAGTTTATGGAACAAAGCAAACAGTGAAATTTAAAAGGATTTCATGAAGCTTCCAAGAAAAGTATAGAAACTGTAGCAAAGCCATTGTCTAATAGATTTTATGTATGTGGTTTATTGAACTCTGAGCCTATAAACTCATGACGTGAAAGTATTACGTTTGACTTAATTTTGTTTGTGTTACTGTCTTCTGTCTTAAATAAATTTATCTGAACTATAAAAGAAAAGACTATATAGTTACCTTACTACATTTTGGAATACTGGTTTGGACAGTCAATTTCTGTTTTACAAATAATTCTTCTTTTCTGCAAGATATCTAAATATATATAGATAGTGTTTAAATGACCCAATGAATCCTTTACAGAGATCAATTGATTAATTATTATGTGACACCACAATAATAGATTATTTATAAATAAATATAAACCTCAGATTTTCCCTTTTCTTTGTGTCTTTAATATGGCCATAATAGTGCATGTTCTGCTAAGTAATTTTTTCAGGAAGTACACATAAGGTGAGGTAATTTTACTGGACCTAAGCCATCAAAGAAATCAAATTGCCTTTTCTTATGTGCTTTGCTAGATGCTACTAAATATTTTTATCTTTAAAGCTTTTTCAGTTGCTGGTATTTCCATCTTACACAATGACTAACTTTATAGTAAAATTTAAATTGTTTTTTATTTGTTTTCTTCCTTACATTGCAGCAACAGTATTGTTTGTCTTGCAGTGTCTAAACATAGGTCAGAATGAATGTTCCACAGCTATGATTTGTTCAAGACAAATATTCCTGAATATAAAAGTTCATCTTGTCTAAACAATAAGAGACAGATACATACTTTGCCTAACTGACCTGCATGGCCATTCATTAGTGCAAATATATTCTCACTTTCTCTGTCAAGAATTCTTGGATTCTCTGGACTCAGTGGAGTCCAGAGAATTTTCCACTGGCATAAAGAGTTTAAATTAGAGCATTAATAGCATATAGAGATATAATTGAGTTCTGTATCCTGTTACATGCAATGAAGGCAGAAAAAAAACCCCAACAAACAAAAGTTGAGAAAAACATAAGAGTTCAGAGAGAATTTGAATAATGAAAGCTAGAAGAACAGAAGCATACTTATTAGCTCAGTAAAGTAAATGCTGAAAAAATATTTTTTGACACAGAATATTCTGATAAGAAAAAAAGATGTGTATCTTCAAAGAACATGGCTCTGTGCTTACACATTGTGAAAGGAAATGAGCTAAGAGTTCAATGATGATGATATTCAGTTTGAAAGTTTGTTTTGAAATGCATTTGAAATTTTTACATTAATTTCTTTTTCTGATCATAAATTTGCAGAAACATGGTTAGGGAGAATTTAGAACTCTGCTGGATGCAAATTAGACATATTGGAGCTATGTTGATTTTCAGATATACCTCATCACCCAGAAAAATTATAATGAGTGCTTGTGATTAAAGGAAATGTGAAGAGCTTTTGCTCATTTAGAATATTAGGATTGTCTGTGGTTGCTAATGAAGTGCAAAATGAAATTCTAGTAATTATGGAAATAAGGGCACAAGTAAATCTAGAGATGTCACTGGACTTCCAGGAAGAATATAAACAATTCTGAAACTATCAATAGATAATTCCATAACATAATGTTTTTGATTTGTCTCATGCTGAGGTGTATCTTGACTGGATATGGTTTCAAAAATACAAAAAACCTCCAAACAACTCACTGAGCCTGGTGAACATGATAATCTAACTGGCAAATAATGTTATGGATTTGACAGTCATTTTCTGGATCATTTATATAGTCTGACATCTTCTTCATTGTTGATGATGAGTAGTCAGAAACATAAATGAGAGAGAAGAGTTAATGATTTCAGTCAGACAGATTTCAGTCAGACAGAGTCTGACTTCAGTCTGACTTCATTTGCTTCAGTAATCTTGATGGAGAATAGCGGACTTTACTTGGTAATACAGGACCTCTGGCACAAAATAAGAAATGATTAATGTTTCTTTCTCCTGAAACTAGCAGACATTTAATTCCAGAAGTAAAAAACCTTAAAAAAAAAAAAAAAAAAGTTCAAAATGTATACATCTTTTCAGTAATTTTATTAGCATGAACCTTCAATGTTTATTTCCATTTGTATTTCAATAGGTTGCAAATATCTTTAACTAAAGGAAAAATTCTGAGGGGCTAGAGAGAAAGGTCTACTCTAGACCTATACAGATTATATAGTAAGAGGCAGCAATATGAAGTTGAAAAATGACTTCCAAAAGGAAGTATAGGGTTATCTTAAACCAACCTAAGCAAAAAAAAAAAAAAAAAAATTAAAAGTAAGAAGACAGGATTGATTTTTTTTGTTTGTTTTTGTTACTTTAAATCCATAATACTGTTTTTTATTGCTTTCATATGTATTTTTAACACTAAAAATAAAATGCAAAGAATAATAAAAATATTCAACTTCCGCTAAATATGTTAAGTTTTATTACAAATTATTGCTGGTAGAGAACAATCAAAATCTTTGCACTGATTACACAATTGGTCCCTTATGTTGCTTCATATTTATTAAACTGTAACTGTAATAGAATCACTAAATAGTCATAGCCAGTTGTTGGAAATCCTCAATATTTAAGTTAACAATCTGGCTGGCGTGTTACAACCTCAGGTTTGACCATTCAAATCACAACAAATAGTAAGGAAACACTTGTTTTGTGTTGCCACTATATATATGTATATATATATAATATTCATAGTAATTTTTCAGTCCTCTATTTTACATTTTGTATGTTGCCTCCTGTTTGTCTTTGTACTGTTTTTTTCCATTTCTTCGTATCTGTGTTTATAGTAACAAACCTGGGTAGCACACTAAACTAACAACAGCAGTTCCATTCTCATTGGTTTTGTCTGATGTTGATCAATTCCTTTTGCATTCTACTTACCTGCAAAATAGAGAAACTTGTGTTGACAACAGTCTTGCCCGTATGCTTGCATGTAAAGACCAATCCAGGTCTCTCTGGAAATATGGTGGTTGCATTCTCCTGGTATTCTGAATCTAAAACATGATAGTGAAATGTTATTATCTCATTTAATGAAGTTCTCTGACCACAGAACAATGAAGAGAGGAAATAATTATTAGATTTATCTCTCCAAGTGCCTGCATTAATCTTCTGAGTATTAAAAAGAGGTATGAGGGAAGAATAATATGAGTTTTATTGAAAAGTTGCCTCCTTACATAGAACCTTGTATCTCCATTGGTTTAATTCTAAACTAGGGCTTGATTCCTAATTGCAGATATCCTGTGTATTCACTAATTTATTTCAATATTTACCTTATGTTTCCCTTAAGTTCCTAATTTGTTTTCCATAAGTACTTCTGTTGTATTGATGCTGCAAATATGCCAGACTAGAGCAATAGTGATAAATGCTGTTGATGCCTTAGGGTGATACCTAAGTAAATTAGCTGGTAGAGCTAAACTGTTCACTTTTAATTTTTAATACAGTTTTGTAGCATTAGCTTTTTATTCACCACTGAACTGGCTTTGCTTACTTTGTGATTTAATTATTCTTTACAGGGTAATGAAAATTTAGGAATGTATAAGGAAGACAAATGTAGTTTTACAATTTAAGCTATGTAAGAACATGATAACTAAAGAGTAATCCAGGGAGCTTTGAACTATGGAAAGCAGTTTAAAAGCTTTTAGAATGTGCACTCGATAGAAACAACTTTTTTGCCTGGAGGATTTAAGTACTTCTGTATTTAAAGATGTACAGCACCTTAAGCCATGAGATCCTTCTTATCTTACATCTTCTGTTTTAAAACACTCAATAGTGCATGTGCAGGGGAGAATGGAAGAAGAAACTGAACGTGAAACAGTTCTTACCACCTAGAGAACTGTTGAAACAGAAGTGTTGTCTTTATGTTAATAAGACTTTCCAGACCTTTCATATGTAAATACTTTTAATCTACAGCCTCCAGGTTTACATGAACATGACTTAAACTAACCTAAGACTTGCACAAATCTGTTCATAAATGCTGTGTCACAGATAGAAATAAATTCTCATGGGTAATGTGTTTCTTAAGGGATTTATTTGTTTATTCCTCCATTATTTTTAAAGGTGATTTTATGAAACTGCTGGCATCTTGGGCTTATTTGGTTTCAAAGAAGCTTTCAAAAGTTAATGAAAAATACATTTTTTTACATGCATTCTATAGAAGACAGATAATGTCCAGACACTTTCTTTCCACCTTTTCTGTCTCAGTTGCTGCCTGAATTTGTTCATTCATTTGCCTCTCCTTCTGTGTTTCTGAGATGACCTTTCTTTTCCATCCTGCTAATGACAACTATCTCCTCAATCTTCCTAAAACTTACTGCCCTGCAACACCAGGACATACATAGAGTTCAATCACATACCCCTATAGTCTTATGCCTGACACTGTTATCTTATTAAATACTGAAATAACTCTTTTTAAAATAGAACAGGTTGGAAATGTTCATATTTCATTTTAATTTCACATATTAACTTATGGGCTATGTAGCTTATTTGTTGCAAATAATCAGCAGCTTTACTTTTTCTTTCAGAGTTTTGTTTAGAAGTGCTAGAAAATATGTTTGGATAGATTCATGTAACAAATAAGAATACAATTCAGTTCAATTTAGCCTGGAAGATATGGATTTCTTTTTATCTAAACACCTTGGAGAAATATTCTTAGCCAAGATAGTTTAAAAAAATCCAACACTTTTCATCATCAATTTTCACCTAATCAAATTAGAATTTTCTATGGGGAAAGGAAATGCTTTGATGCAAAACAACAGTATGAAAGTTGACCATTTTTGTTTTGAACTCATGAACTTAAAATGAGGTAATTGAATGTTTTAATTTCATTGAAAGTTACAGGGCTTTTTTTTCTCTTAACTTCTTCTTGTGAAGCAATATTTACCCTCAATCAGCATTATATAATACATAACTTACTGATTTTTTATTGGAGAAAAACTCAATCTTTTAGTCAACTATATTTATTCTTTGATTAAAACAAGCCTTATCCCTTGTGAGAAATTTCATTTCAGGTATGTAGGGCAGAAGAAAGCCTTTGGTTGACAAAAAAACATTGAGTAAAAAAAACCAATGCTAATTACAGGTGTAGGTTAAACAAATCCTCAATTATTTTTCTATCAAATAAAAATTGCAACATTATGAAAGAGTCACAACTCATTAGGCAAGGGCTGCTTGACTCAGGTAACTCACTGGGGGTATCCTTGTAAGTATCTTGTGCTTAATTGCCCTAGAACCCTAAGACAGCAGCCAAGCCCTTCGAGCAGACAGTTGCAGGGTATAGTTTTCCAGGAAAGATTTCAGAAAGTTGGGGTTATTTTACTCTCCCTGGTCACATAGATTTTTGAATAGAGAAAAACGTGAAATTTCAGTGAGTAGTTTTACATTTCAAATGTATTTTGTAAAGCAGGAATAACCATAAAAGATTTCACTATGGGCTATCTTGAAAAAGAAGAAATGTATGAGTAGCATTAGTAGAAAGAAGTCAGTGAAGAAGATTATAGATCTTTTAAAAAATAGTAGGGGTAAATTTTTAAATATTATTTGTTAGATCTTTACAGTGGTGCTTGGAAAGGGAGGTTTGAGATAGATACCATGAAAATAAACACATATGTAAAATACTAAGACGCCAGGGTAATGTATGGAGGGTAAAATGAACTCTTACTATGACCATAAGGGCCAATAAAAGCAAGAGGCAAAATGTTTCTAAAAATGCTTTTCCATCCCACTCATTTATCAGGGTAAGGTTAACAAGTTTTTATAGTCCCTTGCAATGGGGAACATCTCTGTGATAAGTCTTTGATATTCAGAGATTCAACATGTTAATGTTGTTAATGAATTCAGTAAAACATTTCTGTGAGTGAAAAAATTATATTGCTCTATCTGAAACAACAATTTTGTATCCTTCTTAAAAAGTTAGCTAAAACTGTGATAGCTCTGAATATTATTTTTATGAGTAGAAACAGCAGATATGTATAAAAAAACTCCTCTCAATTTCACATTGTGTTTTGCCTTCCTTGTGTCCTATATATGAGATTATGTGATATTTCCTTGGCAGGCATAAAATATAATCTCTCTGATTTGCCAAAAAAATCTGGACAGTGTTTATTTGTTTCTGGTTCATTTTCTATAAGGTCTCACCGAGCTTTTTTGACTTTAGTCAAGTTTTGAGCTCTCTTGATTAAGACCAGAAGTCACTTACCTAACCACAGGTATTCAGTATCATTGGAGGTGATGTAGTAATATACTACTGAACGTCCAGCTGCCTCTTGAATGAAGTGCAGCTCTTCAAGACATCCTGTGTCATAACCACCAGCTCCCCTGTTGCAGGTGGTAGCCCCATCTTGATAAACTAAATGACTTTAGGTGACTCTATGTAGGCAATCCTACCGTATAGACTCCCTATCTCCTGGCATAATCTGTAAGAAAGTGTTTCTATCCAGATGGTGTCTAGAAGCAGAATTTCTTGTGTTTGTTCCTCGTGTGGACAGTGATTTCATTAAAATATAAATATCAAGAGGGTACCCTTTTGTATCCCTCACCAAAAGACTTGAGAGGAGAAAAAGTGTGTGCATTTGAGTGTGTGCACTAAAACAAAAAAGCATCTGTGATTTTCACAGTTATATCTCAATATGTTCTTCTGTTCTATCCTGGAATTCTGAAAGTATCATGTTACTGAGTCCAGTGTCCCAGAAAAAAAAAAAAAAAAAAAGAACCTTTCTTTCAAGAGCATCAAAACACAGGTCACCTCTGTGGTAAACCATAGAAACTTGCAAAGAAGGGAACTATTTCTCCAGATTTACAATCTTAAAAAAATCTTCAAAATCTTCAAAAGGGTCTTCAAAATAATGGGGTATTCACCAAAGCAGGTCAAAGCATCCTCAGTATAAAGAGAAATTCTGATTTTCATAAATAATTGATGACTTTTTATTTTAAAGCACATGCCATGACTATTTTGAAACCAATTCACTGCTTTTTACTCATCATAACTTTCTGAATATTCTAACTGCAAACCTCATGTACACGTCATCTGTAGGTCACAGAGGTGCCTGGGCTCTCCTCAGCCTTGCCTTACTAAAACAGTGCACTGAGTTGATATCTCAGATATGTTTCTCAAGTCCAAAGAAAACTACTGTTTGGTCACTGCTGCACCAAACTAGACTGACTTTTATCAATATGAGAGACATAAAATACTTTTACTAAAGATTACAATTTTGTCTTCTGCTTCAGCACAAAACATTCTAAACCTTTTTTTTAAAGGTAGTTTTTTAAAGTATAATAACCATGTAGGACCAAAACAAGCAAGCAATAGTGAGTGATATGGATTTCTTACTTTAAAAATAATCCTATTGATCTCTTTCAAATTATAAGTTTTTATTGTATCCTTTAGGACAGCTGAAATTGATATCAGACTCGTTGTATTTTGTCTGTACTGTATTATTTGGGTTCCCTGTGTCTGGTCTTTCTCTATCCTTATTACAGATTCCATGAATACCTCTTTCATCCAGATTTCTCAAGACTATTTATAACTTCCTTTTCTGATTTCAACGCTGTTATCCTCTTCCAAAAAGTATCTGAAATTTCATTGTCATTTCCAAGTCTAAGAGAGCTTTTAGAAAAAAAATATTAGATGTCAAATTACTTTCTTCCACAGAAGATGTAGAAGTGTTTCTATTTACACTGCAAAGAGATCTTGAGATAGTGCTTTTACAAATGATTGATCAGAGCTGTTACCGAAACTCTAACTTTTATAAATTGATGCCTGTAATTTTATTTTATGATGCTATTGACATTTTATGACTTTTATTGGATAATGAAGTCCTTAGTAGCATATCCAAGTGAACCTGTTATTAGTAAATTATGATTTCAAGTGGATTATACAAGTTTCAAGGAACTTGTGAGACTGTATATCAAAGATGTCAAAGACACCAAAAATGCCCAGACTGGAAGTATGGAATGATAGAATAATCTGGATTGGAAGGGACCGAAGGTCCTGTAGCTCAGCTGCTTCTCAAAGTACATCCAGCTAGAGTAGACTGCTGGAGACATGTCCTGTTGAGGTTTGACTGTCTTCAAGGACAGCGATTCCACATATTCCCTGCACAAAACCTTCAAAATGTGACATCCTTCATGATGAATGCAGTATACAACTGCATTCAATATCTGTTTATCTGCAAGTGATGTGGTGAAAAAGAATGACCTGCACAGTCGTAAACATGTCAGATATGAAGGAGAAGGGCTATAGTTCTTTTGTCTTTTTAATTTTTTGGACTCCAACATAAAAAGTGATTAAAAAGGTGAAAATGAGTCAACTTAAAATTGCGAGCTAATGCAATTATTTTCACAATCGATAAATGCTTGACACTAGTAGTATTTAATCTCAGGGAACAAGATTTTTTATTCTGTGACATTGAATAGTAAGTTTATTCATATGAAGTATATTATAAAGCATGTGTTCCACTCTGAGTAATCAAGACAGTACTAGATTATACCAGAGTTATTGCAACCTTTAGACAAAATTATTTAGAGAGTCTTCATAAAACTTTGAATCAGAGAAGATTACCAGAACTGTATCTAGTGGAAAATTCATGCAGTAATTTGGGGGACATATTCTGCTTATTTGTATGTATGGCTTTTTGTATAAAGCTTTCTATGACTGTAGTTAATCATAATGACCTGTGCTTTTAGCCATCGACTCATAGAATAGTTTCAGCTGGAAGAGACCTTCAAGATCATCAAGTCCAACCTTATAACAACAGTGACAACATATACAATTTAACTTGTACATTTGTGTGGTTAGGTTAATTAAATTCTGTGGCTTTCATGGAACAGGAAAGAACTATCAAACTAAAAATATTTTTACAACTCATTTCTACACAGAATTATCATCTAATTATATTTTTTATCCAGTGATTTTGATCAAGGCAGCATAGCTGCTTTAGCAGACAGTGCATCTGAATTTGCAGAATCTAAAGGCACAGCATGTATTCACTTTAAAAATGAGTCAAACCTTTTCACATTAATATTCATAAAAATATTCAGAAGTCCTTTTTCTTGACTTTAAGTTTACTAATGGAAAATTGTACTTTTCAATATTAGCAGAATAAGTAGGGACAGAGGGCAGTCACATAATTTTTGTATGATAAAAAGTAATAAAAAATCAATGAAAAATACAAAAAGGAATCAGTATTTAAATATTCTTTATGTGTCCAATATAATATCTAATGAAAGAACCACTTCTTTTTTTTCTTCTGTAAAAATACCAAGTTTGCTTGATCTCCATTTGCATTTTGCTGAAAAAATACATTAAATCTTCATATAAAGTATATTGCCATCATCAGATGGCATGAATTTTCTTCTGAAAGTTAGATTTGTCAGTATATGAATATTTTAGAAATAAACTGGTGTGTATATAATGGTTTCTTTTTAATTTCTATGTTTATTTATAATATAAAAGCCATTAGAATTACAATTTTTATTAGTAAACTGATTTATTTTTCTAAATTCAAAACTATTTAGCAGAAGCTAAATGTTTTATAATAATAATTTCCTGCAATTCAGCTATATCCCACCTGTGTGAGGAAATCCCTCTGTTCTTCAGCTTATTTTTTTCTGCTGCCGTGTTGGCATATACACAGTCTGACAGTACTTATTCCTTCTAGTCAAGCAGTAGGCTGCAAAAGACCTGAAATGGCATGGACAAATGATGATTTTTTACTAAGTAAAACACTTTACTATTGTGAGATATAGTTAATACATTAGAATTTCATTTAATGGCTAAACAAAGTCTCCCTCTGGACATTTGTTTTATAATGATATTGGGTGCTGCTGTGTGAAAACTGCCCATGATTAAACTAGAAGATGAGAGGCAATTTGGAGTATCAACAAATGTTGCAACTTGGCTGTAAAAAGCAACCAGAGAGAGTAACAGGAGTAGAGATTGCAGCCAAGTGAGAAAGATTTGAGAATTATAAATGGGAAGTGGTACACAGAAGGTAAAATAAACAGTATTTCTGTACACTAAACTGGAGAACTTAAAGGGGTTAGTAGAATAATTGACTGCATTTTATTAAAGAAGAATTATTTTTAAATTTGTCTTTTTTGTCTAATTCTAAATTTGTCTTTCTAAATTCTAAAAAAATCTAATATTGTCTTTCAATTCTGAAATCATCTACCCACTAACTGCATTGTTGTGTCCAAGTTCTATGGATGTCCTAAAAGAGAACTAATAAAACAAAAAGGTTCATAAGACAATATTTAGTATGAGCAGCTGTTCAAAACCTAAGGGATAAAATATCTTAAGTCCAATATGGATCTTTCATATGCTTTCAGAAAGACAGCTTATGTTTTACTTTGAATAGTTAAGTATATATTTGCTTAAAATTTGGTTTGCTCTGTTGGGGTATTTTTTGTTTGTTTAGTTTTGGGGGGTTTTTTTGGTTGGTTGGTTGGTTGGTTTGTTTTGTATTACTTCATTTTGTTGTGATTTTTTGGTGGTTTTTTTGTGTTTGATTGTTTTGGGTTTTTTTTTTCCTCAGTGCAAAACAAGAATTAAAACCATTTAAAAAATTTAAAGTTAGAGAAAAACATGAAAACACAGGTTTAAAAACTCTCTGTGATTCCAGATAGAGAACAGAGTCTATGTCCTGCTGAAAACTAAGATGAGTTAATTTTTTTATTGTCTTATGTATATGTTGTGCTCACAGAGAATAGGCAATCATGCTTTTAGTCTTTCATTTTAAGTTAGCTGTATGAAAGTAGAACTTGTCTGAATATTTTTAATATGTTTAGTATGAAGATTTTTATTTAAGGATTACCACTTAAGTGAAAATAATATTAAAACTGTACAATTATTAAAAGGGTAACAGATTGCATATTGCAATCAGAGGCAATTAGCCTCTGATATCAGGAAAATTAATTTTTTAACAAATTACTTGTCTTAATAGCAGACATTGAAGAAATTCTCTCTCATGATGTATGAAACAGTTACAGATATATCATGGTGTTAGCACAGATTTTGAGCTATTGTTTTCTGTTACCATACTTATGAATTAGTTTGTTGAAGAGCAACTAAAGGTATTGAGCTGGCAGCTAAAAAACTGAAAGTGAATGTTGATGACTAAAGCAAATGAAAAAAGTAATTGTCAGTTTCATCAGGAAAGGAGAAAGATATTCCCCATATAAACTTTCTACTCAAATGCTACCTATGAGATGAAATTGTAGTGCAGCTTTTGTCACAGGTCCTCGGAGCTCTATATGTAGGATATGGATGGATGATGGAGGATGACACATCTTTATTGGTAGTTTTAACATCAGACCTTAGGTCATATGACTGGTTCTTACTAACTTCTTGATCACCTTATATCTGATTTGCTGACTTGAATATGGAAGCTATTGAAACACTTCTCCACAGTGTTTTCATCCAGGTAACGTTCTCCTTTGCATTTCTGAACAACTCATTTCACTTTTTCCTATTAAAAAAAAAAAATCTAAATGTCTTCCATATTTAGTGTGTGAAAGGCCATTTCTTCTGAATATTTGTCAGGACTACACATTCTTGTCTTAGGTGTCTCCTTTATCTCCAGCTTCCTCCATATTCCTTTTGACTTTTTTCCTGATAACGAACAATATTAGAAATACCTTTTCCTTCACAGTGGTTTTGTGAATGAGCGGAATTTCATGCT
>JANVCC010010369.1:6810771-6893317 GCA_025345505.1 Todiramphus chloris collaris
TTTTTTTTTTTTTTTTTTTTTTTTTTTTTTTTTTTTTTTTTTCCCCACTTGAAAAATACTAGAAAAATTATTGATTTTTCTTAGGGTTTCAGCTGATCACTTTTAAAAGTTTTATAAAGTTTGTTATATTTGAAATGTTTCCTCAATAAAAGAAGTGTCTTCCCTTTTTCTTGTGATTCTTTGCTTTTTAGTAACCAAGAAACTTGCAGTAGTACAGCATGCCACTGATGTTGATTTACTTCAAAGACTCTAGTGCTTTCAACAGGAGCAAAAGGAAATAATAGAAAAGACTTCTTTATTGTCTTATATTAGAATTTCAGGTCTTACTTTGTGAATTTAGTTTACAAGATTTGGAGTAGAAAATATTAAAATAAATCACATTGTCTCTCTATGGCCAAGAGACAGCTTTATAATATTGAAGAAAACAGTGGCCTGGTCTTCAGTACACTACAATATCTGTAATAAAAGATATGTAATTACATTTTTCTTCACTATTTATGTGTAGTTTTACTGAGAATTCCTTTTCTTCATTGAGAAATATAGCCATTTATTATACTATCATAGAAATAACTGCAATGTTGGACAAATGGAACAAACTAAGACTGATAGGGAACCTAAAAATATTGATATAATCCAAAAGACTGAATATTAAAGAGTAATAAAATACACATAATATATAATATATTAAGCTTCTTATAATAAACATAATTCAACACATCAAACACCTTTTTGTATCTCTGTTTATTATTATTTCCTGTCATTATTTGTGTCAGGTATGTAGTTGATAAATAGCTGTAAAGTGCCATAATAATGACTGCAGATAAGGAAATCCAAGGTTATGTGGCATAAAAGCACATCAAGATTGCAATCTTCATTCATCTTCCATAACTGTCATAACTGGGTTCCAGGGTTGTTTTTTTTTGAAGTTGATGTTCATCCAATGGGAATATTCACAAGGCATGAAGTTAATTAACATTTGTTTTGAACTGTTGGAAATGAATTGTTGAAGAGCATCTAAAAAAGATTGCAATCATGTTTGTTTCAGCACTCAAATATTAAAAATTACTGTAGTCCCTCAGAAACTGACTTGCCTCTAAGTTTGAGATAAAAGGCATGTTCAGTTATTGTGTTAGCTTTGGTTATCCTTAGATAATCTGTGTTTCTCAGACTTAGGGTAGTGGTAGTCAATCTACTGAATATAATCACTCATTTAAATGTACAGTTTTCAAAATATTTAACCTTCTGATTCTAGAAAATCTGAGATTTTTGTATTGCTATTCGCAAATGAGGGAATATACCATTGCTAGAACAAAGACAAAAGGTGTCTTTCTGGGTGAAGTAACAAGGCATAGTGGAGGAGCCCCTGAGTTCTTTCATGTTTATGTGACATGAAGCCCAGCCTTGATGCAGAAAAATGTGAAGGACATGCCTACCAATTGACACTAGATCTTGTCCATGTGATACTTATAGCTGGTAGTGTATTCAGAGAATCAGGCAGATGCATCATTTTACAAATACTATTTGAGCCACTTGTTTTGCATTTGAGTGAGAAAAACAATCTGGCAGAGTGCATGGGAAAATGGAATCTGGTCTGAACAACACAAGAACAATATACTAAAACAAGCTTTTGAGTGGCAGAGTTGAAATTGTGTCTGATAGCTACAAGAGAATGATGGTTGCTGTTTGAAATTTTAGTAGTGCAGACAAACAAACAGGTCTTGCCTGCAAGAGTGCCTGTTAATAGATTCAGCTGAACCTACACACTCTTCTTACCTGGCACAGTGTACTGGTCAGAGGGAACATTTGAGTAGATGCTGAGCTTTATTTAACACATTTACAATCTTATTGCCTTTCTCCAAAGTTCATGGCTTAATTCAATGCAGAGCAGGCAGCTGGATTTGCCTCCAGAAGAAGCATATCTCCTTGAATAACACAGAGTATTTTGTAAACAGGAAAATGGTGAAAGTATTCCCTATTTCCAGAAAGTAATGTCTGAAGATTTATATGACCTTCTGTCTGTGTCTGTAGATGTTAATATTTGATGGTTTACAAGGTGCAAGTTAAGAAAATCAATAGAACACTGAAAGTAATTTCTTCCTGGAAGAGTTCAGTAACTTTCTGGGACATGCAAAATCAAGAGCAGACACTTGAAGCCTCTGTCCAGTGAGCTCGAGGTGGAAGATCAGCACCCAGAGGGTGGTTACTGAAGAATCACTCAGGAATTTTACCTCCTATGGGCGATGCCATGTGGGAGAAAGCAGGAGCTTCTGATAGCTCAGCAGTTTTTTTTCCTAACAAAACAGAAGTTCATGGACATTTTGTGTGATGCAGGGGCTGCTGGACTTACCTGTCTGCTAGCCACATGCTGCTTCATTTCCTTCCTCTATACTGAGTTCACAGCTCTTACCCTCCAAGTCAGTATTCTCAGGGAACTTACACCTTTATAAATATATAAGTGAAATTCTTCTCTGATCACATTAAACCAGAAGGATGAAAAAGTAGTGGTATAAATAGAGCTTCTTCCTAAGTAATATTCTAGATCTTATTTTATATATATATATATAAAAATCTTTGAATGTAAACCCCAGTTTATGGGAAGTCAAAACACTTCCTAAGGAATCAACAGACATTTTGTAAAAGAAATTGCCTTCATATGACAAGGGCTTGACATTTAGTGATAAACACATCAACACCGTTGACAATAAACATGTCAAAACAAAGTTGTGTCTCAAAATGTACTGAAAAATGTATATTGATTAAGTTTTTTTAAAATTTAGGAGTTGCTGGGTAGTTTTTCCAAGCTTGATGAGTCAACATCAAATGGTAAAGCGCACATCCAGATATTTATATGAGGGATGCTTTATTTTAGGTAATCATAAATATATATAGTATCACAGAGCAAGAAGCTAGAAAGTCTTCAGTTTTAATTCTAGTTTTGATTTTGACTTAAATTCTTACAGGTTCCTAGATCATTTTCTTGAAACAGTGTTACCACAGAGAAAACAAGAAAATAGCTGCCAATTTACATTTTGGCATGGGATGTTCATAGTGGCTTAGTGGGGAAAAAGGAAAAAAGTGGCAATGTGTCAAAGATTTTTAGGATCTAAAGAGTTTAGCAAAAGTCAATGAACTAAAGACCATAGAGGATGAAATGAGCAAAAATTAGTAATCAATTAGTAATTAATAATCACATGTTCCTTTAGGAACATGTGAATTATTCTGAGTTTTACTCTCCTTGTGCTGTCCATGTAGTCTCTTTCATTAAAAGAAGTGGTTTTTAATTCTTTTATTTTACTTTTTTTTTCTGTGTTTAAGCTGACATAAAGCTGCAGGCTATTTGTTTGTTTATTCCCCTTTATTTCACAGAGAGGAGTACTAAAACTGTAGAAGACTACACTGCTGCCTTGCATTCTTACTGCTGTTAATGGGACCCTTACACTCAATTACCACAATCTTCACAGAAAGTTTAATTAACCAACATAATGCAAAAAAAAATGTATTTAGTATCTAGATTAAGTATATCATAGTATTGAACACAGTGAGATATCTCTATTTTGCATTACAACGAGGTACCTCCCAAATCATCAGGGGAAAAAATGATGCTTGAAACAACCTTCTGCCAGAAATAAATACTGCATTATTATTCTTGTCATTGGAAATAACTATGATAATGCATTCACTATTGATCTTTCTCCATAGGATTCCAGATCTGACTCATTGCTCATCTTAAATGGCTCAGTGAGTTGCAAGATCTGTCAGTGCTTGCCCATTTAGACTTAAAATCTTTTGTGTGCTCCATGTGCTTAACAGTACTAGCTACCTGTGGACTACCATTCACATGGACTAGGTGAAGCAAACCTGAAAACAAATATTGACTAAAATTCCTGTGGTTTTTGTGTGGGGTTTTTTTGTTTTTTTTTTTAAGTACACGTAAGGAGAATTTACATTCAAAGAAAAAGGAAGAAACTACTTTCATTTTGTTGAATAACTACCTTTGGAAAAACAAATAAAAAGAGGAGTTATAATTCTGAGGAGTCCAAGTAAAATAAATTGGGATAGTAGTGGCTGGAGAGCCCAGCAGAAAGAGATCTGGGGGTGCTGGTCAACAGCAGGCTCTGTATGAGTCGGCAATGTGCTTTGGCAGCCAAGAGGGTCAACTGCATCCTGGGGAGCATCAAACATGACCAGCCATTCAATAGAGGGGATTAAGCTGTGTTTAGTGTTGGCGAGGCTTCACTTTGAATCCAGTCTGGGACCCCATAATTTAAGAAGCATGTGAAAGTGCTTGAATACGTAGGACAAGAAAACTGGTGAAAGGGCTGGAAGTAATGTCCTATAAGCAGTGGTTCAGGACTTTGGGTTTGCCTCATTTGGAGAAAAGGATCCTGAGGGGATACCTCATTGCTCTCTACAGCTTCCTGAGAAGGAAATGTGGAGACAGAGGTGCTGAGCTCTTTTTCCTGGGATCCAGTGACAGGATGTGTGAGAACAGTTAAAGCTGCATCAGGGAAGGTTCGGACTTGACATTAGGAATCATTTCTTTAGTAAAAGTGTGGTCAGGCTCTGGAACTGGCTTCCCAAAGAGGTGGTCAGTGTCCCAAGCCTGTCTGTTTGAGCAGTACTTGGGCAATGCCCTTAACAACACATTTTAACTTTTTGTCAGCCCTGAAGGATTCAAGCAGTTGGGCTCAATGGTCTTTACATGTCCCTTCCAACTTGAATATTCTATTCTATTCTATTCTATTCAAAAAAATCTAGGTTTTGGGTTCATTCCTGTGTGCAACCTCTTGAAAATAAATAGCAGAACTTTTAAAGTACACACTTTGCTAGATTAAATGATGTCAGTCAATAAAGTATATGTACAGTAAATTAAATTTATAGCCTGTTTTAAGTCATGTAACTCTGCTGTCTTCCAGCTTTTTGCTTTTTATGTAGCAGTTCCACTGGGAATGTGATAGATGCATTTTTACGTTTTTTTTTTTTCCCAAATTATATATTTCAGACATAGTGAGTTGATTTCTTCTATTTTCCATGCATTTTCACAGATAATTCCTGGAATATTTTGCAATTCGCATCTGACTTGGTGTTAGTAATTTACAAAACATAGTCATTTACAAACTAGTACACAACTTTAGTGTAGCCATGTACTACATAGTATTACCTCAGTAGATCCAATATGGAGAAAAAAAGCCTGAATATATAGAAAAGTCTTAGAACTTTTTTTTTTTAAAAAGCACGTATAGAGTAAAAGTCTGACCTTGTGGTCACAACCTGGGTTAAAAAAAAAACACAACAATTTTTAAGGGCAAGTAGACTATATGCTGTCAGAGCCAAAATGATTGAATAATTGATTAAAAATTCTGTTATGAAAATGAGACTATGTTACAGTGTTCTATATGCTATAAATGCTTTACTGTTAGACGGGAAAAAAAAAAAAAGAACAGCTCCAGCAGGCCCAAATAAACAAAAATCAAGATATGTCACTGTAACATATAGATCTAGAGGCAGAACTATGACTGTCACTTGAAAGGCAAACAGGGACTCAGGCATTTGAATCAGACAATGAAGACCAGAGTAAAACATCTGGAGGTGGATACCAGATATGTAACTACCAAAAAGATAAGATAAGAGAACAGAGGCTATATACATGCTAACCACCACTCAATAATCTCAGCTACCCAGGCTTTCTAACTCAATTATCTTTACTGTTGACCTAGAATGGTCCTTGGCATCACTGCAAGGCACAGCTAAGGAGTTTGCATAGTTGAGGAGCCTGTCATGATACAGTACTTGTTTTATATCTGACTATCCAATTTTTGTATGAGGAAGGAATAGTATTATTATTAGCTGGCTGACACTGATGCCACAGCTGTAAAATTATTTAATTTGCTTCATTTGAGTTAAGGAGCTGGGGCAGCAGCAAGGTCAGTGGGATGGTTGGGAAATCCCAGGAATCGATTCCAGACAGCAGAAACCATCCACAGAGATCATAAATCCAGAACTGATAAACCTCAGAAATAAACACTGAACAAATAAATGTTATTTTATATAGTTTTTATATATGACTAGATAGTACTTAATCTTTCAATGGTTTTCAGGTCCTGTTGATGACTACAGATTCAATACCCAGAAAGAGGTGGATAGTAACTGATGAGTAGCATTAAACAAAGGGAAATTTAAATAAATAATGAGAAACCAGACACTTCAGATCTAATATTCTACCGGAAAGACTGTACACCCCATTTTTGTAACCAGGTGAAATAATTTTGTAATTAAAAGACTTCCCAGGCACTGGGATAGTTTAGGGAATTTGTAAATTTCTCTGGTATATAAATCTCCAAAAATTCACTTGTGCATATTATTTACATAAATATCAGAGTTGTTAAAACCAGGAATCAAATTCAAAAAGTAGACAGGATCTAGTTAATCACAGAAAAGTGTTAGGAACTGATAACAAGCTTCTCTGGATAGGGAATTTATTCTTATCTTTTAAGACTAATTTCAATTTGGCGTAATAGAAATGTAGAGACATTAGTTACATTTAATTTACATTCTGTCTTCTAACAAGGAAAAGTTAAATAGAAGCTTTAAAGTGGGATGATTGCTGTGTTGCAGATAAAGTTAAAAAACGAAGAAAAAACAGCACAGGTGAAAGCACATAACCTACAGAAATAAATTAAGTAACATATCTAATTAGTGTAAGGTACTAATTGAAAATTGAACTCAGAATCAGAGAATCACAGAATCACTCAGGTTGGAAAAGACCCTTTGGATCATCGTGTCCAACCATTAGCCCTGGTTTACAACTTCACCCCTAGACCATGTTCCCAAACACCACATCCAAGCGATGTTTAAACACATCCAGGGATGGTGACTCAACCACCTCCCTGGGCAGCCCATTCCAATATTTCACTACCATTTCAGTGAAGAATTTTTTCCTAATGCCTAGTCTAAACCTACCTTGTTTCAGTTTGAGGCTGTTCCTTCTGGTTCTGTCCCTAATTACCTGAGAGAAGAGACCAGCACCAGCCTCTCTACAATGTCCTTTCAGGTAGTTATAGAGAGTGATGAGGTTTCCCAAAGCCTCCTCTTCCTCAAACTAAACAGGCCCAGCTCCTTCAAACGATCCTCATATGATCTATTCTCCAGTCCCTTGACCAGCTTTGTTGCCATCCTCTGCACCTGCTCCAGCACCTCGATATCTCTCTTGTACTGAGGTGCCCAAAACTGGACACAGCACTCGAGGTGAGGCCTCCCCAGTGCTGAGCACAGGGGGACAATCACCTTCTACTGGTCACACTATTTCTGATCCAGGCCAGGATGCCGTTGGCCTTCTTTGCCATTTGGGCACACTGCTGGCTCATATTCATTTGCCTGTCTATTATAACCCCAAAATGCCTCTCCACCAGACAGCTCTCCAAACACACTTCCCGAAGCCTGTAGATTTGCATGGGGTTTTTGCAGCCAAGTGAACTTGGCCTTGTTGAAACTCATACCATTAACAGTGTTCCAGCGATCCAGTCTATCTAAGTCACTCTGGAGAGCCTCCCTACCCTCACGCAGATCGACACACCCGCCTAACTTGGTGTCATCTGCAAATTTACTGATGGTAGACTCTATGTCTTCATCAAGATCATCAATAAAGATGTTAAATAGAAACGGCCCCAGCATTGAGCCCTGAGGAACGCCACTTGTGACCTGCCACCAGCTGGATTAGTACCATTGGCCACTACTCTCTGGGCCCATCCGTCCAGCCAGTGCTTGATCCAGCAGATTGTATTCTCATCTAGGTCATAAGCAGCCAGTTATTCCATTAGAAATCTATGGGGAACAGTGTCAAAATCCTTCCGGAAGTCCAGGTAGACCACATCCACAACCTTACCCTTGTCCAATAGTCGGGTCATCTTGTCATAGAAGGAGATCAGGTTCATCAGGCAAGGTCTGCCTTTCCTAAACCCATGCTGACTTGCCCTGATCTGCTGATTGCCCTCTATACAACTTGTAAGAGCACTCAAGATGATCTGTTCCATGACCTTCCCTGGTACCGAGGTCAGACTGAAAGGTGTATAGTTACTCGCCTCCTCCTTTCTGCCTTTCTTGTAGATGGGCATCACATTTGCTAACCTCCAGTCCATTGAGACCTCCCCAGTAGCCAGGACTTCAGATAAATAATTGAAAGTGGCTTGGCAAGCACATCTGCCAGCTCTTTCAGCACCCTGGGGTGTAACCCATCCGGTCCCATAGATTTGTGTGCATCCAAGTGGCATAGAAGGTCCCTGACCACCTCGTCTTTAATCACAATAACCTCATTCTGCTTTCCCTCCCTGGCACCCAGCTTATGAGGCTGGATGTCCAGGGCATAGATTGTTCCGCTGCTGAAGACTGAGGCAAAGTAGGCATTAAGCACCTCAACCTTCTCCTCATCCTTTGTTACTAAGTTTCCCTCTGCATCCAATACATGATGGAGATTTTCCCTAATTCTCCTTTTGTTGTTAATGTATTTATAGAAACATTTTTTATTATCCTTAACAGCCTTAGCAAGGTTAAGCTCAAGCTGTGCTTTGGCCCTCCTAATCTTCTCCCTTCATTTCTTCCCTACATCTTTATAGTCTATGTAAGAGACCTGTCCTCTCTTCCAAAGGTCATAGACTCCCCTTTTGTTTCTGAGGTCTAACGAAAGGTCCCTATTTAGCCAGGCCTGTCTCTTTCCCTGCCTGCTTGTTTTTCAGCAGGTAGGGCCAGGCTGCTCCTGTGCCTTTAAGGCTACTCTCTTGAAGTATGTCCAGCCTTGCTGGACTCCTATATCCTTCAGCTCAGCCTCCCAAGGGACTTTGTCAATCAGTCTCCTGAACAAGTCAAAGTTTGCCCTCCAGAAGTTCAAGGTGGCAGTTTTACTAACCCCTTTCCTTGTTTCCCTAAGGATTGAAAACTCAAACATCTCATGATCACTATGCCCTAGATGGCCGCCAACCTTTACCTCCCCCACAAGTTCTTCCCTGTTCACAAGGAGCAGGTCCAGAAGTGCTCCTTCCCTGATTGGCTCATTTACCAGCTGTGTGAAAAAGCTGTCCTCCATACATTCCAGGAACCTCTTGGATTGTTCCCTCTATGCTGTGTTGTATTCTCAGCAGACATCTGGGAGGTTAAAGTCCCCAACAAGCACAACAGCAAGTGACTGTGAGATTTCTCTCAGCTGCTTATAGAAAGCTTTGTCCACCTCACTGCTCTGATTGGGGGGTCTGTAGCAGATTCCCACAGCTGTATCAGCCTTATAAGCCCTTAACCTAATCCAAACAGACTCAACCCCATCTCCACTGTACTTGATTTCTGATGTCTCATGACATTCTCTAACATATATGGCCATTCCACCACCCCTCCTTCCCTGTCTGTCCCTCCTAAAAAGCTTGTAGCCTTCAATTATGGTACTCCAGTTATGTGTGGCACCCCAACGTTTCTGTGATGGCCACAATATCATAGTTTTGTTGGAGCATCATGGCTTCACGCTCCCCCTGCTTCTTGCTCATACTTCGTGTATTGGTATAAAGGCCCTTCAGCTGGGCTGGCTGAATCATCCTCTTATGTGACTCCCCTTTGACTCCTATGGGTATCCCAGTGCATCGTCACTGGCTTTCCCCACGGTACCAAGTATAGAGCCCTTACTTGGATTACATTTGTTATCCCCTAATGATCCACTCCACTGTACATCAGAAACAGTAAAAAAAGTGAGATTACTGACCTCCTCTCCCTTCAAATCTGGTTTAAAGCCCTATCAATGAGGCCTGCCAACTCCTGCCCCAGAATCCTTTTCCCCTTCTGGGACATGTGCATCCCATTAGGTGCTCGCAGCTCCAATGCCTTTTATACTAGGCCATGATCATAAAAAACAAAGTCCTGTTGGTGACACCAGTCCCATGAATTGACCTGCTGGCTCTTCCTATATATTCCTTCTTCCATAGCCGATGTCAGAGGGATGAGTAGAACACAACTTCAGCTCCTGAGCCCTTCACCAGCTGTCCCAAGGCCCTGAAATCTCTTTTAATTGATTGTGAGTCTCTTATTGTTATGTCGTCACTTCCCACCTGAAAGACCAGAAATGGGTAATAGTCTGAGGGATTCACAAGGGAGGGAAGTTTGCCCGCAACATCCTTCACACAGGCACCAGGGAGACAGCAGACCTCCCTGTGAAGTGGGTTGGGCCTGCATATTGGGCCCTCTACTCCCTTCAGTAGGGAATCACCTTTGACAATGACCCTTTGATTTCACTTACTAGGATCAGTTTTAATGGTTGGCTGGTGGAGAGCTGATCTTGATGGTTCAGCTGTTTGTTGTGAGTTCTCAACCTTTCTCTCAGCCAGTTCCTCTCGCAGAGCTCCATACCTGTTTAGCAAGGGCACTGTAAGTGATGTCGTTATTAAAGGAACACTCTTGCTCTTTTTGTTCCATCTGTTTCATTTATTAGAGACCTGCTGCCATTAATCCCGCTCAGGTGGGTTACAACCGGAATGCTGAGGAGCTTGGGGGTGAGAGGCTATGGCATCCTCTGCTCCACTAGGATTCACATGCCCAACTAAAAAATCTTCTGTTCCATCCCAAGTTACCTGCTGTTCTGTTATTGTAGAAATGAGATTATGAAAATAGTCCATCTCCTTCTCACTCTCTCTGATATTTCGTAATCTACTTACCTCTTCCCTAAGCTCCATCACTTCGTCCTGGAGCTGCACCACCTGGCTGAGCAGGTCATTAATCTGCTTGCACCGCACGCAGTTCTGCTCGGCCACACTCCCTGCCTGGCTCACGCTCTGCAGCTTTATCCCTCTCGTGGCCTCGCGTGCCTACAAGTGGTCTGAGTGGCACTGCCGGTTTTGCTGCATTTAAGCCTCAGTTAAAACTCCTGCTTTTATACATTTGAAGCTGCCTTGTTTCTCAGTATAATCTTAATCCAAGATAATATTAAATTTCCTCTGTAAAGCTTTCTATAGTAACAAATTGATATCAAAATATTACATTGTATAATGGTAAAATTAAAATTTGTAGATACAAT
This sequence comes from Todiramphus chloris collaris, assembly GCA_025345505.1. Lineage (NCBI taxonomy): Eukaryota > Metazoa > Chordata > Aves > Coraciiformes > Alcedinidae > Todiramphus > Todiramphus chloris. The sequence goes on from JANVCC010010369.1 coordinate 6,821,813, forward strand.
AATAATTTGAGCAATACTGTGACTACTTACATTTCATGCATTTAATGTTAAACTAAATTAATCCTACCCACATAATACACCTGGCTCAGACATAACAAAAATATAGTATTAATGAGTTAATAATGACATTAATTGAGGTGTACAACTGTGGGAGCACTGATACTGAATTCATATAGCTCAGATTAAGATAGACATGGCAATCTGAATCTTTACATGCCATTAGAAATTGGTTGTTAAGGACTCAGCGGTATTTTGCACCCATAAAGACCTTGGTTTATAGTTTTCAGTAGCATTTATCATCAAAGCTAGGGTAATGTTGGTACTTCTTTAGCAATTTCAGGTGTTTAAATCTCAAGGAAAGTAAAAGCTTGCAGAATAAAATTCTTAGAATTAATCCCAAACCTCTGAATCTGAAATTCAATGAAATGGCACATTAAGACTTTTAGATGTGTATCTTCATGGGAAGTCTTTAACTGTAGAAATTGTGGCATTATTGTTAAACTTATTCATCCAAATTATGTCAAGGCAGGAATGTCTAATACAAATAGAAATTTAATGTGAATTCTTTTTGTGTGTTTTTTTTTTTTTTATTTTTTTTTGTTTTTTTTTTTTTTTACAAGAGAGTGCATTAGCATAACTGTATTCAAAAGATGTGTTTTTATATAAAGAATTTTCATTGTCTTGTTACAAGATTAAATTTCCTCCACACTGTATAGGTTTAAGAGTTGATAAAATTAAATTCTAAAAATTTGTAAAAAAAAATTAATTCACTTAAAAAACCTTTGTAATATAACAAATCTAATCAAAGAACACTATAATAAATCACGGAATACTTTTGTCCAATTTACTTTACTAATCAATTAACATTCAAATAGCATTATGCCATTATGAGACCCTAACATTACTTAGGCACCCATTTGCCATTTAAATTATCTTTCTGTTTAATTGATATCACACTGAGTCATATATACCTGTAAACTGAAAATTTGTTGATTTCAGTAGAACTGCTATGGATTACAGGAATGATTTATGATTGGGAACAGTGCAGCTTCTCTTCAAAATCAACCTCTTAGTTGGACCCATTTATCCACAGGTCCAACTTTTAACCACTTAAGTAATTTAGTTTTACCTGGTAGTCAGTTTTGACTTTGCTGAGGTTGAATGAGGCATTGCCATGGACCATGGAATATACGGTTGTCTGAATCTCTATGTAGGATAATAAGTTGCTTACAAAAGACATCCAATTTGTAGTTAGCTAAAGTCAGGTGGAATTAATCTGCACCTTTGACCTAGACATCACTCACCTACTTCTAAGAAATCCCATAAAAACTCTAAACTGCCAATGATATAAAAGAGCTTGCTTCCAGTATAAATGTTGGAAATTATCAAATTATTATAGGATTTTCAGATAATTTTTGATAATTTCACATCTTTTAAAACTAAACTTAAATCAGTAACCAGCTCTTTTATGTCCTTCTCCCTTGTCTAAATAAACAATCTGGACTTTATTAAAATGTCCTAGTCAAATCCCTTTAAATAGCATCATCTTAATCTTCCGGGTCATCTTTAGGCCGTTTCTCTACAGTTTCATAGCTATTCTAGCTTTCACAAACAGTTCATCAAAGGTGAGTATGAGTTTCTAACAAAGTACAAATAAAAACAGAACAGTATTTTGAATGTTAGAGAACAATTTAGAAACTTGGAGAATTTTACTTTCTTGTTATTATTACTTTACAAAGAAAAGAAGAAGATAAAATAAAAATCTAGCAGTATTCAATATCAGAAAATCAACAAGCAGCCATCTACACAAAAGCAGTGTAATTTTGCTTTTATCTTGCTACATGGTGAAAGCTTTCTGTTTTCTAGTATCAGGATGCAGGGACCCTAGGTCATTCATGCTTATTGGAACATTATTTAAACCATATAAATGATTACATTTTGCTAAAATGGCTGGGAAATTCAAAAGTACTGATGTTTTAAATAAGAATCTAGATTTTATTTTGGATACACACTGCAGACTGTATATTCTTCTTTGTAAATATTCAGAGCATTTCATTCTTGACTACCCGATCTTTTCCTCCTACACACCCAACCTCCCCCTCCACTCCCACAGTCTGTCACCATCCTTTTCTTCCTACACTGCTCTATTTAATTTGATTGGTCTACATTCTTTTGATGAGTGTCTTACCAGACTTCACTTCATTCTTTGTACCCGGAACCTGAGACACCATACATGCCTTTTTTTTTTTTTTTTTTAAATTATTATTATTATTTTTGTTTATTATTTTTTTTTAATTATTGCTAGGAATTCAGTTAATGTCTTATTATACTTCTGAGCATCTAAGCTATTATCAGCTGCATTGCAGGTAGTTTGAGATTAAATTAATTGCTTCAGACTTTCAGGAACATAACTGTTCTCAAGACAGGACAATACTAGTGGAAAGTGTGGGAAAAAAACCCATGGGATTTCTGTACATTTTGGAACACTGAAGCACTTACATACAACATGAATGTACCTCAGAGGCATTTTTTCCCAATCTTTTTATACCTAAGCAACAAAAAACAAGGCAGCCACCTTGCCAGCTGGGCCATGTTACCCCAAATCATTTTATTTGCCCTTCTCATATGTCTGCTGAAAACAGATCATGTGGTGTGATTCACATAACCCCACCATTACCTGTTGTGGTATAGCAATGTTAGACAGCAATTCTCTCCATCAAAGCATAACCTCTTCCAGGGATCTATCCAGGCCAGGATACTAATGGAAGGGGCTGAAATTATTATCTTAAATCCATGTGTCCTTTGTCAGCCAAAAGACCTTATGGTATGTTCTAATTAATTACTCAATGTCAGTAAAAAAATCAGATGAAACAAACGGTATATTCTTTATGCCATACCTGACACCTGGGAAAATGCTTAAAAATGAATGACTGGTTGTAAAGGAAAAAGGTGTATGGTTTTCTTTCAGACCTTAAGGAAGCCATCTAAGGTGTATCATGACAATGTTATGCATACATGTTAACATTTTATTCAGATTTAAATCTTAATATTAATATTATATCAAAATATGTAATGACTAATTTATAACATATATTCACTATATTCTGGAAAAAAGATTTCCAGGACAGTCATTGCAATAAATGGACTGAATTTGATTTCATGGCTTGTTGTTTTAGAAGCACTGTGTGTTACATATGCAGGTGGAGAGTTGAGCAGACTTTTACTTGAGATAATATAAAATGAGGGGAAAAAACCAAACTAGTGGAGTGTGATAAAATATGTTTTTTTCAAGGAAAAGTCTTCCAGTTTTATAGTTGATAACACAGTAGCACCTTTTGTGACTTGTTTGCTGTCCTGGAAAGACAAAACAGATGAAAACAGAGTCTTTCAGTTAAGTATATAAACTTAATAAGCTACAAGTAAAGAATATAAATCAATGTTACTTCCAAAGTTCAACTGAAGTGCTTGGTTTACTAATCATTATAACTTTCCTTTACTACTTGAAATTAAAAGTTATTGACACGTGAAAGTGGTTTTACATAAAAAGTAAATTTCTCAAGATATGGTGAAGACAGTATCTGAAATGCCACATGAATAGGTTTTTTTACATTGGACAGAAATTGTGCAGGTAGCAAAAGAAGCTGCAAGTAAGACTGGTAACTGGTAGTAGCAATATTTTGCTTAATTATGATTGTATTCCACATAAATAACCATTTGGTGAAATCACCACATAAGTAAGAGATCTGAAAATTGTTCAAAATCAGGCAGGAAAAACTTTATCTATTAAAGACAAATGTATCTCATGGGGAAAACACATGCCATTATTGAAGAGAAATTTTATCTATTTGCCTTTTTCTTATTTAAAAAAAAAATTAAAAAATCCTTTGAGACATTTTGTATCTTCTCCTAGTATTTATGGTTCCACATTGAAATTGATTCTCAATGACCAAGAAAAGGATAAATAAAAATTTTAATTTCTCTTACATAAGCTGTGGGTTGCTTTACCAATTTAAACACTCTGAAAACTAATAAAACAGTAAACTACAGTCTCTCATCACCTCATAGTTGACAAAGTGACAAGTATCAAAACAAGACTGGTTTTGTGTGTATATTTCAATAGAAAAACTCTATCTGGTTTACTGTGCCTTATTTTTCTTCACTTAATTCTGTACAGAAGCTGTGGTTATTATCTTGATGCATTTTTATTTATCTGTTGAAGTTTTTTTCCTGGTCAGTTACAAGACATTATCTTTTTTTCAAAAGGAATTAAGGGAATGACAGTGCTGTATTGCTGTAACTCAATTCAGTTTGTTTGTATGCTTATGGCAACAGAGGCAGTTGTTCGGTACAGTCAAACTGTTTTCATGAAGAAAATGGTATTTCAGTCTATAAACTTTCCAAACCAAAACCTTAGAGATGTTTTGTTTAGACAACATGGGCTAAATCTGTCTGGAACTAATCTCTATTCACAATACTTTTTATAAAGTGTGTTATAGTGTGTTTTTTTGTTTGTTTGTTGGTTGGTTGGCTTTTTTGTGAAAAGAAAAAAACAAACACTACAAATAAATAATAAAGGTCATAATAACAAACATTCATACATGATACTACTTCAAAACATTTTTTACTTTGTTTAAAGCATTGAACACTAATATGGAAAGTTACTTGACAGACGTTTCAATATAATTCTCTGATTTGAAGGACAATGTAACAAGATTGCTACTCTACTTTGTTCTGATATGTAACAGGCAAATACAGCAGTGGTTTCACATTTTATATGCAAAAGTCAAAATTCAGTGAAGATCATCCTGTAAAGAAAAGGCCAGAAGCAAGAAAGAAGTCTCTTTAAAGGTTGCTTGTAAGTTTTACTATCAGCATTTGGTGTCTTGTTTATCAATTTCCTATATTTGTGGGGGTTTCCTTTTTTTAAAAAAAAAAAAACAACCTAAAAAAAAACCCAGCAAGTTCTCAACTGGTCAGCAAAGAAATGCTTCTTAAGTGGGGTAGTACTTTGAGAGGAAACTATAACATATTTTTAACATTTTTTTTCCCTTAAATGTCATGGTCAAGTTTGTAGCAGTCATGTTCCATAAGAAAAATGGGAAAATGTGCAGATATCAAAGGTTTTCAGAAATAAAATTATGAGCATAAAAACAGGAAAAAAAATTTGTCTCATTTCTTCTGGGAAAATGAAAATGATGAAAAAAACCCGGCCTATGTGATCTACCTTGTCACAATTTAAAAGAAATTTAAAAGAAAAGAATACCAAAGTAATGTGATATTATCATGTTATTATACACTATTATTACGTATCTATTTTGGCTAAATTTAAATATTCATTTAACTTGTCTTCCTTATTTTTGTACCAAAATTAATTAGCTTTTAGCTATAAGTGACATTTATTTTAAGAATAAAAATAAAATACATAAATACATATTTTCTGCTTGGTTTACATGATTCTATTCATTCCTTTTTAGCTAGTAAACAGGATAATTTTGAACAATTCTTCCTTGTACATTTATCTGATGTTTGAACCACAGAACTTTAGAGAAATCAAAGGTGTCTCAGAGAACTGTTTTTTACAATAAGAAGAATGAAAACATTTTATTTTCTTAAATGGAAATTTGAAGGATATTTGTACAAAAATAAAAAGAAATATACTTTTTGATTCCAACTCTTTCTTAAGTAGTTAAGAGTAAGAAAAGTAGAAATGAGTAGAAACTAGAAGCATTCACTGATAATCTTATTTGTCCATTTTCCAGACCAAAACCAAAGTCTATGAATATAAAACAAAAAAGGATTGAGAATGTTATTTATGGACCTCAGTCCTTGCTCACATAAAGTGCAATCTAAAGTAAAAATTACTAGATGTCTGATTTTATATGAAGGAGTTAAAAAAAAAAGAAAAAAAAAAGATGTTTTGTTTTGATTTGTTTTGGGTTTTTTTAAATTTTGGTTAAATCATTGAAAGAAATAAGTCCCGGAAGAAATGATCTCTCAAAAAAAAAATCAGGTAGTTCCTCTGAACCATGCTGTGGATGAATATCATGTTGTAACTCCAAATTATTAATTGTTTATATTATCATGTTCCTATGATTTACAGTACTAACTCCGCAGATATTCAACCTCTCATTTACTCTGTCATGTAATTGCTCATTAAAAAAAAAAATAGACATTCCACTGCCTTTGCAAATCCTCCCCATTAATTTCTGTTGAGAACTAATCTCAAATTCCTTTTCCAGTAAAAATCAACTTAGATCAATGTAAGATGAAATGTATGCAAGTGTTTTATGTTACCAAGAACTGGCTCGAAAAGAGAGTTACATGGAGTTTTACCAATTAAAGCTTTGGTTTCGTGTATCATAGTGGAAATAATCTCTTTGACTTTGAAACATATCTTCCAATTATATGTTCCTAAAATAATTTTATCATTTACTGCTATTACAAAACATTTGCTTTGAAAGCTGATTATGCTACAGAAATAAATATCCAGAGGAGACTGGGGAGGGGGAGAAGCAACTCAATTCATGTGCTTTTGGGTATTAATGTGTTCAGTGAGTTAATGGAAAAGCTTATACTAATAGTACACTATAAATTAGTACATCTGCAATAAAAGAACTGATTTTCCATTTTAATCTCTTGGGAGCTGTTCTGTAAATGTATTTCTATCTTAAGCACTAGTAAGTTCAATGAGGTACACTCATGCTCCAGTAAACTGATGAAAGATGTTAAATGCAAGAACAGCATTAAAGTTATGTCTGGTGGCAGTATAAATGAAAGTCCCTCAGTATTCCCTTGTAACCTGCTCTGAAGTTTGTAACTCAACTGTGAAATGGGCACTGGATTAAAGAAACTACCATGCAAGTATGCTGAAAAAATATTTTCTTGAGTTTACTGGAACTACCTTAACAGGCTTTGACTTTTAGGCTTTTCAGGGAAGACGAGTGCTCTATTTTGATTCTGGAAGATAAAATAAAATTGTTTATATGGTGTATGTGTAGAAAATATGTGATGTTCAATCCTCAGATTAGCTACTTCTTGACAAACACTGAGTTCACATTTGTATCCATATATGTATATAGAAACATACTTAATTTACATTATCAATATTCTCAGTCAGAGCTGCAGGTTGTGTAAACTGCCCTATTTATGCTACAAAAAGAAGGAATCTGGCACAATTTATACTACATTGCAACTCTTGCAAAGAAAATGAAATATAGAAGTCTTAAACAAGAGATTTATAGTCTTTTGAAGTCTTGATAATTATTAATGATTATTTAACTTTTTGAAAGCAGGAATGTGTGACTTTCACTATGTGGAAGCATAAATTTCCTCATATTCCCTAATGAATAGGAGAGGAAATCAGATAATGTCAACAGAGTTTCACATTGGTATCAAAACCATCTGGACTGAGAGAGATCATTTTATGTGATTTACTAAGACCTTAATTATCATCCATTCTCCCTCTGTGGCTTTTTTTCATGTGTTTCCACACATGAAATACATGCACATGCATACAAGAGGGGTGCATGTGAAGCAGGCTGATAAAAACCTTTCTCATTTCAGGTCCAGCTAGGAACCTAAAAATGATGCATTTTCCAAGGCAGAAGACTTTTTTACTAAATCACAACAATAGGTATTACTTGTTAGAATAGTCTGCTGGAAATAGTTGCTTCTGCCTCCACTCTGGACAAACTGATAAAAATCTTCTTTAAATATCATGTGTGTAGCAGACCATACCATTGTGCTGTTGAATATAACTCTTAATACAATGTACTTGGATTGTGCTAGGGATGTTTAGATATACAAACTTCATTTAGATTTACAATGGACCATATCTGTCAGTACAATGTTCCTTAGTTGCACCATATCCCTCAGTTTAAATATAATATCTACATTAAAATTCTGTAAGTTTAATTCTTCAAATCCTTACTTCTAAATTAAATTTTATTTGCTTCAGTAACTATGAGCTATGAGCAATGAGATCTGGTAAACAAATTATTTAGATTCTTTTAAATTTCAATTGTACTCTTTCAGAAATACATATTTTGTATGTATTATGTAATATGTATTGTATGTATTATGTAATATGAAACATACTTCTTTTAGACAACAGAGAAGATAACATATCTTTATGAAACTATATTTTTCAAGAACTGCTTAAAATAAGAAAATATGAAATGGAGTGCCATTTCATGCCTTGTAAAAGCCACTAGCAGTTTTCTGTAAAGAAGAAAAATTAACCTATTGTATTTTTGCTGTGAGTTTACATATTCAAAGAAGAATACGTGTGCTCAAACTAAGCAGTTTCTTGCATAGAACAACATAGGCAAGTAATTACCTGTTGTTTGCTAAAATTATCTATACTCTTAAGAAGAATTAGTAGGACCAGACAACCAATACAAAACTCATTGATGAAAGCACATTGGATGTCGTCTTCTTTGGCTAAGCCTGGGAGGAATCTCTTTTTTCCTGGAGGTACTCTGCAAAATCCACAGAAGGACTGAGGGGCTTTTCTATTGATTTCAATGAGGCTTGGCTTGGTCCTGGTTAATGTGGATGAGTCTCATGCTCAGTGTGGTGTCCAGTGCTGCTGGTTGCAGAACTTTACAACATATGGAAACATTCCAGGTGCTGTTTCTTACAGTTGTGTCACACAATAATTTGTAAAAACAATTCTTTGAATACTCAAATTATCAAATCTTCTTGACTTAAAAATTGTAATCTATGTAATGGATTTCATTCAGAAGATTATATTTAGGGAAGGTGTAAGTGAATAATTAATTATTATTATTTAAAAAGGGAAATGTAAAGTTTCTGTGAGGAGGGATCTTTACTACCTATACATTTTCTTATTTTTGCTAAATATATACTGCTCTATATATTCTATAGTTCTGAAGCAGGCAGTTCTACATTTGCTTCATTTTTCTTGTGTTTTTCCTAGATGACTTATTTCAAAATTCACCATCAGTAGAGTTACAAACAGTCAAAAAAAAATAAATTTAATTATCTTTTTCCCAAAAGGCAGAATCTCAAAGATTTGAAAACTAAAACCAGTTGATGTAGATCTTTTTCAGTTCTGCATGTTATATATATATTTCATTGAATCTTGTAATGCCTGACATTTTTGCCTATATGATTACATTCTTTGAAGAAGATAGGTATGTCTTTATTTTAAATAGAATCAGAGTAAGTCAAGCTAACTGAGAAAAACATAATTTCTTTATATAGGTGTTATTTTTCTCCTACGGCAACCTGAAATGTTTTCAAGAGCAATGTGACAGTCAAAGAGTTCAGTAACAGTACAATTTCAAGTCTATTCATTGTTGCTAACTGCAAGGGACCATTGATTAATTGTATCAAACATTGCCACAATAGGGGAAAGACATTTCTTGTAAAGAGACTGAGTAGGAGTTTTTTATTTCAACACTGCTGACCACCAAGGAACATCTTGGGCACCATTGTCTGACTACCATGGAAAATACTGTGAAAGGAGGAATGGAAAATGCTGCAAAAGAAACTTGGTTAATGACACCCATCTACTCCTTCCCCTCCCCCCCCCACCCCGGCCCCTATCCTCAAATTGCACATGAGCCTGGGCCCAGGGTCCTCTCTTTTGGAGACCACCTAAAGACACTTCAGTGACTGTACTGGGCACGTACGTCAGACACAGGAGTGATGTAAAGTGGGAGCAAGGCAATGCAAAGCAGTTCTGACATGTAATGGACTATCCCTGAAAGAGGAAGGGACATGGACAGTAAATGATGGATACATGAACTGAGAGATAGAAGCTTCTCCAACTGAGAGAGTCCAGCCAATGGGATGCCATTGGAATCTATCTCTCTTCTTCTTTCCAACTTTGTTTTGTTCTTCCCTTCTCTTTTGCTAAGTTTTAAGAGCATTAATGAAGTGCCATGGGCTGCCAAGTGACATCTGACCTTGTCTGTGTCTTAATTTCATCACAGAGGAATCCCTGGAGTCCTTGGTCATATTGGGAACTGGATTGGACCATAACACTAATACAGCATTGTTATGGTGGAAAATAAAACTCAGCATATTTCTCCTTCTGAAAATCTGAATACAAATGACATCTGATAATGACATATGCTTAAAACTGTCAAAAGAAAGAAAACAAGAATCCTTGTAGTAATTCAATGACATCAGAGAAATGTCCCAAAATGCAACTATAAACATTCAGTAAGGCTTTTAAAATAACCTATAACGTCAACTTTCAGTGTATATATACTGCCTCCTGGGCCTGCCCTGGGGGTGCACTCACTGCTTCTTCAACCCAGCACCTTCAGATGTGTTTTCTGCCAGGGTTGTGTTCCTTTGTCTCCCTGGGGCTGAAACCTGCCAGCTCTATCCTGCGGTGAGACAGCTGGAGGTGATGGATGCCCTCAGTTGGTAGGGCTGGAAGGCAGTGCCCACAGCAGGTTTCTGCAGATCTTTTTCCTAGTGGAGATGGAGAGGGCCAAGTCCCAGCATGTAGGAACTGGAAGGGCCCCTTGCCTCAAGCTAGCAGGCAATGCCCTCAGGCTAGTGAGTAGGCAGTGTCTCAGGGTCACTCTTCATCTCTGGTTCCTCAAGTGAGGAAGAGGAGGGACAGACCAAGGTACTGGGGACCCAGGGATCCCCCTGCCCCTGCCAAGGCACTTCCTCTTGTCTGGAGAGAAAGTTGGAGCAGGGCAAACGTGAAGGAGCCGAGGAAATCCACATCAGACTTGTCAGAGGAACTGCTTCATACGTCTACCTTTACTCTTTCCTTCCCCTTGCTGGGTGCATTGAGGGCAGTGACAAGGCGCTGACATCCCAGCCAAGCTGGTGAGGAGCCAGACTCTCACCCATCTTTGAGGCAGAGAGACCTGACTTCTGTCAGGCAGGGCAGGCAGAAGCTGGTGGCTCTTGATAGATGGTGCATGGGAAAGGAGAGAAACAATGGAGGCAGGCTGTCAGAGTCTGCTCCCTTTCCCTCTCTCTCCCAGAAAGAGATGCCCATCAGCAACTAGTGCTGGGCAGGACACTGAAGAGCAAGGCAGAAAGGCTTGCAATGCAAAGAGAAGACAGATGAGGGTCTGTTGGTGTTTCTTTTTGCTGCAACCCCACAGCCCCCCTAGAAGGACAAGATAAATGCTGATGCAGGAGGCCAGGCTCCTGGGTGCCAGGTGCCTGGTTCACGCTTCCCCTTCGCCCACTGGGTGAGTGACCTTATGGCAGGAGATTATCAGTTCCATTATTCAGAGACTTTCATTTGTGAACCTCTGCTGACTGTGGCTGAAGACTGCCTGGTCCTCGAAATGCCTTTCAACAGCACCTATTAGGAATTTCCTCATATTTTTTCCGGGTACTAATATTAAACTTATGAACACTCAACAAGTACAGTCATCCCCAAAGTATAAGTGACCGTCTCCATAGTTTTGCCCCTCCAATTCAGAGAAACAGGCAGCCCAACATATCTATAGCCCAATGTATTAAAGCCTGAGGGAAAAAACCCCATAAATATTGAGTGCCTCTGCTTTTGCTCCACACCTGTTTGCCAAGGGACAATCTTCATCAATCATCAGACTAACACTTTGCTTCTCTTGCTATTGAAATGCTTAAACCCCTTTTCTTGTCTGACACAACACTGGCCACCTCTGCTCCAATTGAGCTTCAGCCTTTTGTGCCTCTGGGGCGCAGCAGCAGCTCTTGGCACCTTTTATCCCCTCCTTTATCATGTGTAGCCAGCTTGGCTGCAGAAGAGGTCACAGGGCAGTGTGTGAGAGCAGGGCCTACGGAGCACAGAGAAGACATGCTGCCATTTCTGCAGGGTTTGCTAGCAGCAGGGAGAAGCTGTTCTGGGGAAAGCCCTGCAGAGTAGTTGCACTGAAGAGGGGTGGTGGGCAAGGTAGTGAAGGGCACTGGAGAACTACTGGCACCTGTCTGCCAAAGAGGGGTCCTTTCTGAGCAGAAGAAATGCCAGTACCAAAGGTCTAGAAGAGTGTGATTAAAGTCTGTGCTCAAAGACAGCAGCAGGCCTATCTTTCTCAGCTCCTGTCCCTGTAGCACTAGAAGGAGGGGAGAGCCCAGCAAGAGCAGAAAACATGACTCAGTGATGCTTAGCTCAGCACAGAGAGGCCCTTCAGGTCCAAATGACTAGGCCCCACAGCATTCAGATCAGAGGAAGGACCCCTGCAGACCAAGGGGCCAGGAGCCATGGCTCCTTGCTGTATAGAAAGGGGCGCTGCAAAAGCACAGGGCCAAGAACCATGGTGCTGTGCTCTGGGGAGACATGGGCTCAGGGAACACAGGTCCAGTCCCGTGACAGTGAAAGCAGGGCAACAAGGCTGTGTGAGACCAGAGGCAGGAGCTCCATGACACTGTGCTAAGGATGTTGAGAGAAAACAGACAGCATAGTGCCAGAAAAAGGGGGAGAGAACAACATAGGTAGGGATAGCAAGGCCACTTGCACCATTAGTAACAGTGAGACTCTTTCAGTTGTTTTCAGATATTTATTTTCTCTCAATGACTGATAATTAGACATACAGTAGTGGGAGATCTTGAAGGATGGCACAGAGAATTATAGAGTTGTAGAATCATAGAATGCCCTGGATTGGAAGGCACCTTCAAAAGTCATAAAATCCAAAACCCTGCAGTAAGAATGATCTTCCAACCATAGAGATTCTCTGTTTCTGTGATTCTGTGATTCTGTGAAAGAAAGAGTGTAACACCAGGAAAAGGAGGAGACAGCAGCAGATGTGGGGATAGAAAGGCCACCATGCCATTAGTAACACTGAGAATTTTTCTGCCATTTTCAGACATTTATTTTCTCTCAATATCTTTTAATTAGAGTTAGAGAGCTGGGAGCCCTTGAGGGCCGGTGGATGCCCCAGCTGCTAGCCCAGCCCTGGCTTGGGCAGTGCCTCAGATGTTCTTCTAGTGCTGGTGGCCCGGTGGCTTCTTCTTGGCTGGAGAAGAAGCCTTAGAGCTGTCAGCCTTCCTCTTTGGGGGTCTCCGTGGCCCCCCAGGAGAAGTTTCCCTGCCCTGGCTGGAGGTGGATGGACGTGCCACAGTCTCCTCGGGCTCCTGCTGTGGCTCATCTTGCTGCCTGGGGACAGGAACAGGCAGAGGGGGCTGGCTGCTGGGACCATCATGAAGGGTAGTGGGTGTGGTGGTGCTGGAGATGTCCTCCCTGTTGTTTTCTCCTTGGCTGCTGGAGGGAGCTGGATCAGGTCCTGGAGATCGTCCTCGGGAGGCAGCAGGTCTGGGAGCAGTCACGGGGCTGCCCTCCCGCCCCCCAGCAGCATGGCCACCTTCCAGGCCCAGCAGACGGCTGGCCTCCGCGCTGCACTGTCGCACGGCCACGGCAATAAGCTGGCGGACAAAGGTCGCCGTGCGGTGCTCGAGGAAGGCCTCCATCGTCTGCACCAGAAGCTCTTCCTCCAGGCCAAAGAGGCTGAGGAAGGGCAGGAGAACAACCTCCGCTGTCTCTGCCCGCGCACGCCGACGCCCAAAGATGCGTCGCAGCTCCCGACGCACCCAGGTGCGGAGGGGCTGGAGGAGGCCTGGGTGGTCTCGGAAAAGAGATGCCCAGGTACTGGGCTGGAGACCACCCAGAGGAGCCTCGGGCACCATCCTCACAGGCCGTTGCTGTGCTGCTGCAGGGCTGTAGGCAGCAGCACGTCCAGCAGCTCCTCTCTCCTGGCGTGCGCGGGCCGACGACTCCGCAGGTGCTGTGATGACGTGCTCCTGGTAGTCGTCGTCCGCTCGCACCGAGTGCACGATGGAAGTGATCCTCCTCTTGCAGAGGGGGCACTCGGGCTTGCTCTCCACCCACTGCAGGATGCACGGGTAACAGAACTGGTGGAGGCAGGGCATCATGTAGCTGGGCTCCTCACAGCTGTCCAGGCATATTGGACAGCAGTGGTCCAGCTCCATGGTCGCGCTCTCCACTTCCTGCGGTGGCTGCGGGGAGCTGGGGATGTCAAGCTGCTCCCTCGCACTGCGGCTGCAGCAGCGCGGGTCACGCTGGGAAAGAGAGAGAGGCCACGGTCATCAGCCTGTCCAGGCAGGGCTGGAAGGAATGCCCAGGCCCCTCAAGAAGGGAACCCGCCCAGCTCCCCAGGGGGAGGTTGCCCTGCCCAGCTCACCTCTGCTGCTGCGAGTGCGCTCCCAGGGTGCCCCGGCTGCCCGAACCAGGCAGGGCCGGGGGAAATCCTCTGAGGGCTGCGGGGTCCGGCACCGAGAGCTGCCACAAACAACTCCCGGGTAACGGACACCACCACCAAACGCCTCGTTCAGCACTCCAAGCCTCGTGAACTCACTCAGCCGGAGGGCGGGCACGAGTGGCACAGCTGAGGCTCCGTGCCCCAATAGAAGTAGCCAGGGCGCCGTGTCACAAGCCACTGCTCGGCGACCTCACAGTCTGTCGCTAGGTGACTTCACAGCCCAGCCCTCGGTGGCACTGGAACCCACAGAATCCTAGAATCCTAGAATCCTAGAATTGTTTGGGTTGGAAAAGTCCTTAAGGATCATGGAGGCCAACGAATCCAGTTTGTTCCAGCCAGCTACCAAAAGAAGGCAGCAGATTTTATTCTAAAGGTTCTTGTCCCATAAAGGATGTCTGTTTTATAAGGGACCAAAATTCATCTCATTAGTTGCAATCAGAGCTTCATAGACCTAATCTCTTATACCAGAAGGAGGTCTTTTTAAACAAAGTAGTCTGCAGGAAGTCAAGTTGTCACGACTTTTCCTTTTAAAGGGTGTCACGGTTTAACCCAGCTGACAGCTAAGACCCCCAGCCACACTCTTGCTGCCCCTCCGTCTGATGGGGAAGGCTATCAGAGGGCAAAAGGGAGAAAATCTGTGGGTTGAGATAAAGACAGTTTAAAAGGTAAAGCAAAAACCATGCACATGAGCAAAGCCAAACAAGGAATTCATTCACTCCAAAAGTCATCTGGTCCAAAAGCCTGGAGGAAGCAGGGACATCCTCAGCTAGATCAGCTTCCTCAGAGCCTCATCAGGCCTGACCTGGAATGTTCCAGCACGGGGAATCCACCACCTCCGTGGGCAACGAGTTCCAGTGCCTCATCACCTTCATAGTAAAGAACATCTTCCTCATGCCCAATCTAAATTTACTCTTCTGTAGTTTAAAACAATGGCCTCCTGTCCTGTTGCTACAAGCCCTTGTAAACAGGCCTTCTCCACATTTTCTGTAGCCCCCTTCATGTCCTGGGAGGCCACAATAAGGTATCCCCAAAGCCTACTCTTCTCCAGGCTGAACAACCCCAGCTCCTAAGCCTGTCCTTGTAGGAGAGGTGTTCCAGCCCTCGTGGCCTTCCTCTGGACCCGCTCCATCATGTCCATGTCCTCCTGACGTTGAGGGTTCCAGAGCTGGAGGCAGTCGTCCGGGTGAGGTCTCAGCAGAGCAGAAGAGAGTGGCAGAATGACCTCTCTGGATCTGCTGGCCATGCTTCTTTTGATGCAGCCCAGGATGTGACTGGCCTTCTGGACTACAAGTGTGCAATGCTGGCTCATGTCTGTTGCTGGAGATCCAGGACTGCCTCTTGAAGTCCTCTGTGACCTCCTCATGGCAGAGACGCCTCTTTGGATCTTGGCCCATATCTATATTCTGTGTGACAGCCAGAGTGTAAATGCTGCTAACTGATCTCACATCACATAAAGAATCCTTCTTGGCTGCAAATTTTCGACTTGTGCTCCATGGATGGTCAACAAAGAGCACAAAAAGGAAACAAGTAAATTCTGTGGAGTACAAAACGTTTTTTTCCTTTCTCATCTCTGCTGTATCACTACTTATGTAACCTATAGTCTTAGCTTTTAACTGCTCCTATCTCCTTACTTTTTATAACAGATGTATTTGAGACCTGTGTGTCTTCATGTATGACAGTGGTAATATCCCACACTGACCCTCTATGGTCAAGTATTTTAAAAAAAAGTTTCCAACATAGATCAACAGCTATGCCTCCATGTCACCCAAGAAGTGTGCTTCATTAATTGATGTTCTCCAGATTTCATAAATTAATAAATGTTGAGGTTTGGTTTTTTTTTTTTTTTAGTTACTCACTATATATCTCTCCTGGATAATGAGAAAGTGCAAATATTTAGTAGCCTTAATCTCACTTTCTTAGTGTGTGAATCTTTGAGTGAAAGAGTTATCTTACATGTTTTCAAACAGATCCGATCAAGAGTTAATGGGATGTTGTATTCTTACCAGAAGGAGGTCTTTTTAAACAAAGTAGTCTGCAGGAAGTCAAGTCCTTACCACTTCTCCTTTTAAAGGGTGTCATGGTTTTACTCAGCTGACAGCTGAGACCACCCCAGCCACGTGTTTGCTGACCCTTCGTCATAGGGGGAAGAGTGTCAGAAGGCAAAAGTGAGAAAATTTGTGGGTTGAGATACAGTTTAAAAGGTAAAGCAATAACCATGCACATGAGCAAAGCCAAACAAGGAATTCATTCACCGCTTCTCATGGGCATACAGGTATTCATCCCTCTCCAGGAAAGTCAGGCTCCATCATAACTAATGATGACATGGAAAGAGAAATGCCAACACTTCAAACTTCTTCCCTTTTCCCTTCTTCTTTCTTCAGACTTGTATGCTGAGCATGACATCATATGGTCTGGAATATCACTTTGGTCAGTTAGATTTAGCCGTCCTGGCTGTGTTCTCTCCCAAACCCTTGTGTACCCCCAGCCTTCTTGATGGTGTGATGGGGTAGAGAGGAGAAAAGACCTTGATGCTCTGTCAGAATTGCTCAGCAATAGCAAACACATCCCTCAATTATCAACACTGTTTCCACCACAAATCCAAAGCGCAGCCACATATCAGTTACTGTGAATAAAAGTGACTACATACCACTCAGAAACAGCACAAAAGGGAAAAGGCATTTCATCAGCCCAGTAGTTATGAGTTGTTCTCTTTTTGCTTCACTGTTTGTGCAATGGTGTTTAATTCTCATGAACACCAAACACAATGCAGACTACATCTGGTAAATTGATGTTGTCTCCTTTGAACAATCATTCTGTGCATGTGCAAATACGGTACATTCATGCCTCCTGAAACGCTACAGGAAACTGAAGAATGAATAAACTGACTTCTTCTTATTTGTTTTTTAAAACTTAGATAGTGTTGTAGAGTTATTTTAGATAATTGTTCTCAAATTTCTGCAAGAATCCCAACAGTTACCATTCAGAGATTTATTACTTAAATCTAAATAAACATAATTATAATACTTATCTTTACAGTATCTGAACTGTCTTATTTCATTTTCTTTCATCCTTTGAGTGTTAGTTTTTCATAAAATTTCCTGAATACATCAGAGCATGGAAAACAAAAGAAGGTTAACTTATTATTCTTTTCTTTTTTAATTCTATTTCTCATGTTACCATTTTTATACTTTTGTCTGCTATGTTTCCTTTAAAAAGCCTGTTTTCCTTTATGTATTTAATGATTAAGCTGAAAATTTGAATTTCACTGTCTAACCCCCAAATTATATATTTGGCCTGAAAATTGTGAACAGTTAGTAACCATATTACACAGTTGATATTCACTTGCAACTGACTTTTCAAAACCGATCTTTCAGAATGCATTTTTACTCACCTGCAGAGGTTATTATACCTTATTTAAATAAGGAGAAATGACATTCAAAATATTATATCTCTTCAAAATTACAGAGAAGTTTGGCTATTGGAACTGATAATCTTTTTTGATGCTTCAGCCAGGAGAATGTTATATAAATACAATAAAATAGGAGAATGTATTTATAGATTTAAATCTTTTTAAAGACACTGTGTGAGTTTTTGATTATATAAGTATTGGGACTTATTCAGGATGAACCCAAATTAGATGTATAGAGATTCACTTTGTGATGGAAATGTAGAGTATCTTTGAACTTGGATATCTCTAGGTTTGCATAGTTCTGTACACATAATTGTTTGATAATATAACTTGATTATTTATGTATATAAAAGCCTTAGAAGAAAGTTCAGTGCGAGTAGTCAGTAAAAATGATGGATCAAATGATGAAAATATCTAAGAAGAGCATGATATCACATCCAGAATGGCAAGACAAGGTGGTGAGAGAGTTTTATTTTCTTTATTCAGTAGATTTCTGGACAATAAAAAAACCCTAAAGATCCTTTAATTATAGTAGAACATTTTCTGGTTTTAAATGAACACAGTGTGCTTTCATCAGAGGAATTTTATTATGTGTACTTATGCTGGTAGAAAGGAAAGTTACAAGTATAAAATAGTAGTATGTGATAATGACAAAGGATGAGGTGCTTTTGGAAGGAGAGGACATGCTCTCTGAAGTTCTAAAAGATCTAAACAAGCTGTTGAATATGTAGGCAAAATATGATTGTAAGATAAACACAATAACTCTGCTAATTTACTTACACTCTGATGTTCATTACTTTTGTAGAAGTATTAACAAAACTTTTATGTTGATACAAATATGGCTGTTATGAAAATGAAATGAAAAAAAGAATTATTTCAGTGTGGAAAATGTGTGGAAAGATTTTCAGGTCAGTTTTCAGAGCTAAAAAATTGCAATTCTGACAAAACTGATTTTTAACTTGTGAGTTAACTTGAGGTTTTCTACATTACATTGAAACTCAGAATAAAAAATAAATCTCATGCAATCCAGAATGGTTGAGTCTTAGAAGAAAATGTTTATTTTAAACACATAACACATGGAACATATGTCACTACCACAATGAGAATGTTCTATTAATAAACCTCTGAAAAAAAACCAAAAAAAAATGATACGCAGACTGTGGTCAGAAATTTTTATGCACAAAACGTAATAGATTTTTAACCATTTGTAATTGAATACATTAAGAAATTCCTTTGACACATCAATAATATTCGTGTTGCAGCATGGGAATTTTTAATACAATAGGATGCATACAGAATAGAATTAAGTAATTTTCAGAAACTGTCCCTCCCCACTATTAGCTTAATCAAGGTGTTACCTTCTGCTTAAATCTGTATCCCCTTGTGTTCTTGATCATTGAGATGACGGGGAGTGTAAATTTGCATAGCATCCACTTTGCCAAGTAACTGAAACAGCTACAATGGATAAGAAGCATAAATTAACACACAACCAAGCTGATATATTTACAGAGCACGTTGCAGCATTTCTAGTTTAATCTAAAAGCAGCCTAGTCATATTGAAAACAATAAAATAATTATTAATCTGACTCTATTATTTACAGTTTTAAATTGAGCACAATAGAGTTTGGACATTTTGTACTATATTCATCCACATGAGATAAATTTACCTGCTCTTTTCATGCCAAAGCCTATAAAAAAACCAACCAACCAACCAAACAAAAACCAAAAAAAAAACCAAAAAAAACCAAAAAAACCCCCTTCCTACTAATTCCAACACTCCAAACATCTAGATAAAAAAAATATTTTAGAACAAAAAGAATCAATTGTAACCTTAAGAGAAACAGGCAAAAAAATTAAATACAAAAATAAACAGTATAGACCCATGAAACTTTTCCAGTAACTCCTTAGATTTATAAATATCTCTGGTATCTTTCCTATCCACCAGGAAAAATAATCTTAAATTGTTACTTGAAACTCTTCTGAAGATTATGCAGACAGTGCTTTCTCAATTATTGTTTATATTACCTTTCATTCTGTTCCTGTTTTTCTTGTACCTGAACACAACATTTTAGGCTACATTTTAATCAGAAGTCTAAATCTGTTCATCATTACATTAATTTAAGGCAGGTACAATGTCCATCTTTTGGAGAAAAACAAGAAAACCAAACCAACCCAACCAACCAAGCAAATAAACAAACAAATAAATAAAAAAAAAAAGCCACCACAAACCACAACAAAAAACTGACTTAAAAATGTCAAAGACTGGGGTTTTTTTATTACACAGAGTGATAATATAGACACACATCTTTAAATTTCTTTAAGATGAGACAATGGCTTCAGAGAGCTTTCTACAATGGTAATATTGAAGATAAATAATAAGAAAACCATCCAAACACGCCCTTCCTCACAGCCTCAATTGATAGATGCCATTTGCTGGATTGAAAATTTAAAACTTCTACTGGAGTTCTTTCTTAGAGAAATCTATCACCTTGTTAAAAGCACGTACTTCTGATGACATAATTTATTTTCTTTCTGTGTCCTTTTTTTCCAAATGAGTCAAATTTTAACATATATCTTTTTTCATAGAGCCTGTTTTGAAAGGATTTAGGGCCTTCTGTTTTGAAAATTCATTGGTATGAATGGTAACACCTCAGTTAGTAGATATCTATGTGCATTCAGTAACATTTATTCATGCTAGTAAGAGTAAATTGCTACATTTTTCACCTTTAAGTTCTCACCTTCAATCAGGTGATCTGTGTATGTTGTGGTTTAACCCCAGCAGGCAACCAAGCACTACACAGCCTCTCACTCCTGCTTAGCAGAAAGGGGGGGGATGGGGAGAACTGGAAGACTAAAGATGAGAAAATTCCTGGGATGAAATAAAAAGAGATTACAAATCAAACTAATCTCCCACCACCAACTGAACGATGCCCAGCCGGTCCCCAGGAAGCATTCTCCCCTGGTCAACCTTCTCCCTAGTTTATTGCTGAGCTATGACACTGTATGGTCTGGAGTATCCCTTCAGTCAGTCATGGCCAGCTGTCCTGGCTGTGCCACCTCCCAAACTCTTGTGCTTGCTGGTGGGGTTGTGGGAAGAGCAGAAAAAGCCTTGATACTGTGTCAGAACTACTCAACGATGACAAAAATATCTCTGTATTATCAACATTGTTTCCAGCACAAATCCAAAACAGACTCACAGTAGCTGCTGTGAAGAAAATTAACTCTATTCCAGCTAGAACCAGCTCAGTATGACATTACTGGTATATAACTGATAAAATCTGTTATGGCACAGTCAAGAGAACATGGGACAATCACTTGGATTATGATGCAGTTCAGTAGTAAAATTTCTAAATACTCTAGTATCAGAATAAATATTTCTTTTCAAATAAGAAATTGAGGGCAATATTGTAAAAATAGCTGAGGACTGAAATAAGCAGGGTAAGAGGAGGGATTCAGAAACAGATTTAGTCCACTTGATTATTTGTCACTAGATACTCCTAGAATGAAGGAGTGAATATTTCCAATTTCATTTTTTTGGTGGTTTTTTTGAGGGAAGTGGGCTGCTAAATTCAGGTAGAAAAACTAGATTTTTATTGTTCCTATTGTCATGGATCACAAACATTTTATTAGTTTGGCACTTTACAGTGGGACATTATCTTTTGAGCAAACTACAACTCATAGTGATATTTAAGATAACGTAGGGCTTGTAAGCCCTGAGACAACCATGGGAAATATTTGGTCCTGTAAAAGTTTTGAGATTCAGAAGAGTCATGGAAGAAAAGAGAAAAAAAAGATGTTGAGGGTGTAGTCATTCTATTCCTCTTTCAGACAAGTATAATCTAAATAAGTTGAACGAGAGCAATTCCAAAACTGCCATGTAAAGTCTCCAGTAAATTATGCTAATTAATAATTTAGATTAAAAAAACCCCAAACTACTACAGAAAAAAACAAAAAAAAAACCAACACCCCCCCCTCCCCCCCCCCCCAAAATATGCAATGAGCTTTAATAAATTCAGTTTTCTTCCATTTGAAGACAGATTCCTATAAAGGCCTTATATGCCTTTTTTTTTTTTCACTTGCAGGAAGTATTAAAGGTGGTTTTTCATTGATATCTGATTTGAAGCACCTAACCATAAGCAGAGAATTGACAATATTCCTCACTTCTTAAATATCCTTAAGCTTGCAAAAATATTTTAAAAATATTATTTTCTCTTTTACTCTCTCAAAACATCTTGTTTTATACCTATTAAAACTCTCCTTTTTTTTTTTTTTTTTTTTTTCTTCAAATCCTTATTTTATACTATCCTTTTGGTAACTTGTGACTGACCCTTACCCTTCATGACATGAAGTACTTAGAATTAGAAACAGTATTTGGCAATATTTAATTCAGTATCAGTTCCCTTCATCACAGGGCTGCTTCTTTCCCCCTTTTCTTCTTCCTTTCCAACCTACAAGCACCATGGATCAGTCAGTCTTTGACCATAGAATTTTGCCTATTGCAGTTGTATCATAGGAAATATTTAAATATTTTTTTTTACCACACACTTTTCCCTCTAATAGACAAAAGGCAAAGATGACAATGTTTCAATTACCAAATGTCTCTTCTACAAAAATCATTACTGGAGGGAAAAAAAGATTTCAATCTTGCTGTGAAGTCCTGCTCCTTTGCACATCACTTAACAACTACTTTCTGTTAAAATATCATGCAGGTTTTGTCTAAAACATACATTTTTTTTTTTTTTTTAACATGGGAAAAAGATACAGGTACACAGTTTCATACTAATGCAAAGCAAAGACAGGACTAGAGTCAAAAATGTGTGTTTGTGGATTCCTTAGTTTAGGCATAGCCAGAATGATAAAAAGGATGCATCTTCTTTTCTCTCAGATTCTAAATCACCTTCTAATTCTATGGTTGCAAGGGCCTCATGCTTTTTATGTAAAACTTTTCATTTCTGCAACAATGGAGGAGAGAAAATAGTATTACTTTTTTTCCTTACAAAGACTGTTTGTGAGACATTGTATAAGGAAAATTAACTTTTTTTTTTTTTTTAATTGTATTCTTTACTACTTTTTCTGATAATGTTCACAGAAGTTAGTAGTCCAGAAATGACAGATGGTACATGCAGGCTTACTAGAATTTGAGGTTTGATTTTTTTTGATGTTGAGGGGGTGAAGGAAGGGGGAGAAGTGGGAGAGAATATGCACAATTTATTCCTAATAATAATAACTGAAAGCAATGCTTACAAGTAGGATGAAATCTTTTCTATCCACTGTTACAAAAGAGAACTGAGTTACAGGCCTTTTGACCATTGCTGATGGATAGTGTGGGAGTTCCTGCATGCTGACATTCAGGAGTCAGCTCAGCTGTTCATGGAGGAAAAAACTGTTTCAGGCACAGGGGTGCCAAAGCTTCCCTTGTTGGCTCAGCAATACACACTGTCATCCTCCCACTCAAAAGCAGATAGTTGCCTCCTGCACAAATCAAACAAATCTGCAATCCATCAAAAATTTATATCACAGTCATGCATTTTAAGTTTGAAAAAACAACTTTATGTTCTCTGGACTAGACTTCTAGATAAATACAGGCCATGAAGTTAGATACATACTTCAAGTGAAGTGTTTACTCATGCATTTCACTTCACCGCTTCTCTCTTACATCTGATTTATCCATCAATAAATCAAATGTGCAGATTAGACAAATCACATTTGTTAGCAACAGTTCCTGTACCAAACATCTTAATTCCATCTCATGCTATTTATAGGACACTATTAATTTTTGCCTGACTCTTGTTACTTTTTGGGAATATAAGACACACATTAAGAAAATATTTATTGAAGTAGTACTTTTATTAAAACTGAACATAGAAATATAGACATTGAAGACAGCATTTTGCTCTGTAAGCTCATGATACCTCTGGGGAAGAATGGTAAACAGTGTTAATAGTTTATTTAAATTCAGAAATAACTATCATATAGAAGAAAAATGCAGCTTTGTGTAGTAGAAAAAAGGCAATAGTTTCACAAAGGAAATATTTTTGAGTTCCAGGGCTCAGAATGACCATGAATTTAATGACCTTTGTTGAGGCACAGATTGAGGAATTTATTTTCAGGAGTCTATACCACATGATCAAAGGAAAATTGCCTCCTGTCTGAGATAATATCCCCAAGAGTACATGTAGTGGGACCTAATAGCAGTCACCGAAAGTATACTATAGGTCATCTAATTTTATTTTGTTACAAATATACTTAAAGAAGTAGACCAGAGTTTCTAGACTCATAGGACTGGCATAAAGGTTAGCTGTTTTTTTGGTTTTGCTTTATGTTTGACAAAAGAAAATTTTGCCGTCTCCTTTTTCTTCCTGTCCATACCTTAGAATCGCTAAATAGCATAAAAATACAAAAATGTTTAATTTGGCAGGAATAATAATGACTCAATATGTAGTAGATTTTAAACAGAAGTTTGTATTGGGGCTTGTACTTTTCAATGAAACAGTTGTGATGGAGGGAACCTGGCCTCCTCTCTGAAGACTCAAAAATTCCCACGTGTCTCAAGTCATAATACTGTGGGGGTGAGGGAAGGGTAGAGATACATGTCTGTTACACAAAATTTGCCTCACTGAAGCATTATAAAAACAGACCATGAAACAGTTTCGTCAGTCTTTAAACTTCCTGGGGTTTCCAACAAAAAGCAGTATGGAAAATGCAGAATTCATTGTAACTTGATTTAAAGGGATCATATGATACAATCTAATGTTCCTCAGGAATTGGTTGACTAAAGTTAGTACCTAGGAAGGCAGACTGAAAAAATAACCTTACATATTTGTCCCATACTTTAGCTTTTCCCTAATTAATTCTAATTTTCTTGAAGACCAGATGAAGTGCTAGTACAGCTTTGGTCTGTTCCAGAAAAAAAAAGCCATTTTGTTATGTCAGCCTGCTATTTCTAGACTAGAAGCATTTCAATACCTTCACACAATATAATAAGCTACATTAAGGATGTTAGTTCAGTCCTGACAAATAAGAAAAAGGGATGGGGTAGTCTGTGCATGTGACACCCTTGCTTTAGAGCTATGTATCCCAAATACTTCCTGATTGTACCTGAGAGAAGCTATTACAACTTATGATGGAGCTGGGATGGAAACTGGAACACTCTGCAGCAGAAGCAGGATGCAAGGAGGTGATGAATACATTTTAGACTCTTGGGGAACTCAGATAAAGAGGAGCAAGTCAGAAAGAAAAGCAAGCTAGGGAGAGAATCTCCTTGATGACCTCAAAACACAATATATTCTTTGTTCTTACACATCATGAATTACTATTTTAGTTATACAATGATTGCTTAAACAAGCTTTGGACTTATAACAATACTAAAAAAGAAATACACAGGTATGGTAATATTTTAAAAAACATTTAGGAATTTTGCTGTCTGAAGTCATAGCTGTCCAGATTAAATGATCTTCCTGAATATTCTAGAGACAAATATTCTTTATCCTAAAACAAATATTTAAAACTTGTTCTGAAAAATACAGATACTACATCTGGAGAGGTTAGAAGATAAATAAAACCTTTTCAATGAGCAGATGTGAAAATCAGATATAAAATCAAAATTACTGGAGTAGGAAATGAAAGTAAATTGAAAATACACATATAGCAGACCTTAGTTTCTTTTCAAGTTGTAAAAACTATAAAAATGCTAATTTTCTTCCTGCTTCTTTTTCTTAACCAGAATGTTTTCTTTAAATTTCAGTGATACCTACAAGATTGGGTTTTATGAAGTTTACATATGAAACCATTTTTCAAAGCCTCTAAGCAGAAAATAATAATATTGCACAGTTGTAGGTTCCTCAATTTACCATGCAGGATTCAACCCAAACACTACGGAGTTCTCTAATTAGAAAATACATAAGTTTTTTCTTTACAGTCTAATAACTTAAAATTAATTTCACCAGTTTCACCCAAATAGGGAAGAAATGCTCTGTTGGGCTAACTACTATCATGGAAAATGTCAGTGTGAAAATGGAAAAAGTAATTGAACCAAAAAAGCTACTAAAACAGTATTGAAAATTGGCCTGATTGAGTGAGCACATACTATAGGAAGACAATTTTTTTTACTTTTAGGATACTATTGAAAATACTATAACATAGCATTAAACAGCAGATAATGTTTTCTTTCAAAATGTTGTTAAAATGAGACATAAAATTAATACTAATAAGGGAAGTTATTAAGCATTTTATAGACTAGTTTTCATTTCATGTCAGAGATCTCATGTATCCTGAGCTTTTCAGAGATGCCTTTTAATTTCACAATTGTCTTAACCTGAAAAACACTAGCTGAAATTCAGTTTTATTGTTTTATTATTAAAGAAATATTTAACATGAAACAGATATGACAATGGCCCTTGACATTTAAACAATGTGCAGGTATGGAATTCCATGAAATGACTCTAATGTTTTACAAGTTTGCCACACAGAACTCCTCCTTTGTATTCAAAAAAGTACACATCATTTTCTTGCTGTGACTATTTGCATCTTTCAAATTTTCCAAGTGATTTATTAATTTCTCTTCTTGAAAGGAATCTCTGAAGAGTTCAGATACTGAAAAAGAAGCAGTGATATAGAACTTGTATTAGGTAATAGAAATTGTGTATTTTAAATCTAAATATGGAAAAGAAGGTGGTTAAGTTACGGAGCACCTGAAAAGACTGTAAGTGTGTCCATTTAATCAGGACTAACATTGCTTGCAAATAATTTTCCACTGTGGAATTAACAAAAAAGAATAACAGTGTGTTTAAGGGGAACAACTCATATTGTAAGGAACACTTTAAACAAACAAGAAGCCTGTGGCAATCCATCATGGCCTAAATGAATATAATCTTTCCTATTCCTGTGCTTATAGTTATTTCCTCATTGTATCAAGTATTTAATAGTTTATACTTGTGCTAGAGCCTCCAAAGACCAAGAGAAGATATTGCTACCCAATGTGTGTACAGTAGGAGACAGGAGAAATACAGAACATGAAATAACCTGTTTCTGGGTGTCCATGGTGATCCAAATTCCTTTTGAACCCCTCCTTATCTTCCATTCCTCCCTTGCTCCAGACAATTCTGTTCCAATCATTTAACAGGGTTTAATCTGATGTCTTATTTCCTTCTGCTCTGTCAGTGGTACCAGATTTGACTTCCTTATTCCATACCTTTACACCCATCTTCCATCACATTGTCACATTGCAGATATCTTTCTCTTTCTTCTTGTCCCTATAGCTGGAATATATTACTAATTCCAGTTCATCAATCTGCTACTCTCTTCTTATGAAATATATCCTTGATGAATGAATAAATTGTGCAAATAACTAGTCGGCTTTGCTCTAGGTTAATAATTTTGGACAGTAATATTGATTTTCTGCATCTAGCTGACTTCTGTAATGTCCCAAAATCTAGGTACCTATGATTAATGTAAAAGACACAGATAAAATTCCCACATTAATCTACAACACCACAAAATTTATAATGGATTTATCCAGCCTCTGCTTTGGAGACTAGAATGAGATGTATGTAAGAAGCAGGAAAGGTTTTCACTGACATGTTAAATGCCTTTCTGGCAATATAGCAGCTCAGCTGCATCACAGTACTCCATAAACAGTTGTGTGGACACTTTTATTTTGTGGGAGAATTGCATGTGCATGTTTCCTCCATTCTCCATGGGATACAGCCCTGGAGAGAAGAGAGGTTCAAGAAAGTTGGCTGATATGGAAGAATCACCTTCTCCAAGCTCAAGAAAGGCCCACCCTGAAAAATGGGAAATCCCACAAAGGTAGCAAGAAACTTGCATCAGTAAGCCAGTTGCTCCAAGCTGGACACATATACAGTAAGTGAGGGTACCAGCAGAAGAAGCAGGGACAGGTGACCCATGAGAAATACAGAACTGCTGTCTGACTTTTCAGGGATGGGATTAGGAATGCCAAGTCTGACCTGGAGCTGAATCTGGTAAAAGATGTGAAGAGCAAAAAGAAAGGCTTCCACAGTTGCTTAGAAAAGCTTCCTAGAGAAATTGTGCTGCTGCTGAATGGAGCAGAGGCTCCAGTGACACAGAACATGAAAAAGGCTGAGGTACTGAATGCCTCCTCCAGCTCAGTCTTTCCTAGTAAGATAAGCTTTTAGAAATCCCAGACCCAGATATCAGGGGGAAAGTATGGAGAAAAGAAAATGTACTCTGGATGGAAGAGAATCAGGTTAGAGAATACTTAAGTAAACTGGGAATGCAGAATACCAAGGAACCTGATGGGTTGAATCCATCAGTACTGAGGGAGCTGCTGATGCCATTGCAAAGCCACTCTCAATTATCTTTAGATAATCACAGAAACTAGGAAAAGTTTCTGAACACTGGGGGTGACCATCTGGAAATCATTTCTGCGGAAAATGTTGTGAAGGTCTTGGTAGATGTCAAGTGGGACATGAGGCAGAGATGCACTCCTGTGACAAACAATTCAGTCCTTCCCCTCTAGCTGGTCTAGCTCACCCTGGATGAGTGGGGGCATTGAATCAGACGGTTTCACAAGGTATTCTCCAACCCAAAGGGTCCTATAATTCTCTGATTCAGTAAACTATAGGCAAAATATTTGATGTGAGATAAGGAATAAAGCCACGCAGTAAATTGGATTTCAGACACTTCTTGTATGCTATTTTTTAATGCCTTACACATATTCAGAGAGTTGGCTGTCATGAATTCCAAATTAGACACAAATATTCTTGTTTACCATGTTGAGATTTTGGGCCTCTAAATCAGCAATGTAGGTCCACTCCCAGAAGAAGATCTTGCTACCTCTTTCCATTCACAATAATACTTTCAGATGGCTATAGCACTCTTCTGTAAGTTTGACAAATGTGAATGTTGGATCAGCTGTTTAGCTAAAACTGACATGACTTCTTCTTACCTTATTTTATATCTAACTTTAATACCTTAACCACTGAAGAGCTAAGACATGAGTATATGTTACTGCCTGTCAATTTTCCTCCCACAGTGGTAAAATATGGAAGAGAAGAATGAAACCTTCTTTGAAATTACTAAAGCAAGTTTCTCCAGTCTTTGCCTGTTACCTTTTTGATATTGCAACACTAATTGATGTTTTTTTCTATTTTTCTCACTGTTTATAATTACAGTCAATTTAGTGGAGTTTCACTCTTTCTTATTTGGTTTTAATTTTGTTTTTAGTGTATTTATTACTTTTTTTCCACTATTAGATTGTGTTTCTTTTAAATAAGCAGGCTATGCAGGTTTAGTGTTGTGTGTTCTCACAACATCAGTATCTATTAATTCCTATGATAATTTATAAAAATAATAGTCTGATAACATCACCCTTTCCACATTACAAGTAATTCTGCTCAGAATAGTAACTTTCCTGTTATTCTGTAGTCATTTTAAAATAAATGATTTTACAGTCTCTGTCAGGGTAATGGATTAATTTTTTGCAATTTTCAGTACCCATCATGGTTTTTATCAGAGGAATGAGAAGGTAATGGGAACTAAAATAGATTACAGATGCACACAAAAATGTAATAACCCATCGTTACGACAAAAACTACCAGAGATGGGGAAGGCTAATCTTTATTTCATGCCAATTGTAAAATATTTCTAAGAACAGGCAGTAGTGCAGCTTCAATCCATTTGTATGACAAATGTAAGAAAATACTTAAAACCCTTTTGGTGGTTAAACTTAACCTCCACCAGAATAAACAGAATAAAAAACAAGATAATATTCCTTGCATGACCATATTGCTAAGCCAGACTTCAAAACACCAAAGATTGCATTTGAGTACATATGAACTGTGAAAAAATGTACAACCGTACAATGTATGTCTTCACCTAAGCTACAGATTTCTTAAATTCTAGAATTTATTTATTAATTTTAAATCCTGAAAATGTGTTTGTGTATCCTGAAGGAAGATTAAATATTTCAAAAATGTATGTTTTAACGCTTTATAAATCTCACTCTGTAAACAAAACCAATCCGTTCCAGCCTATCTATTCTACTTCAATTTATTAATTTTCCCTCATCAGGTGTGAACTTGTTACTGGAGAATTCTGAACTTATTTTAGACTGGAATGAGGCAGAAATTTATTCTTCTGTCTCATTTCCATTTTTTCAGGACCACTTTTGGCCTAAATAATAACCAAACTCTTCAAATCATCCTGCAGAGCTTATTGGAATACATTATGACTTCTTCCAGCTCTCATATTCCAGTTTTCATTCTCAAGTTTATTTCTGGAGGAGAAGAGAGAAAGTGAGAAAGAAGAACTGGGATGCATCCCAAACATGTATCAAGATCTAGGAGGACTGTATAAAATGTTATCTATTTGAAGAAATATATTCCTTCGAAAGAGATGAAATTAAAGAATTACACAATAATTTTCTTCAGAGTAGCTTGACAAAAAACACAATAAAAAAATAAATCAAAATATAGGAAACCATTCAGATAATATATATTCTCTAGGTGACGATAATAAGAGGTAAGCACAGCCAAATTAAAAAAAGAAATTAAAAAAAATTATTAGTTTATGTTAACGTTTTTGGTGTAAAGGAAAGCCTTTTCAGCAAGCTTCACTGAAGAACTGTCTTGTGTTTTCAAACTATGTTCTCATGTTTGTATAGTTAGGTTTATTCCCTTAACCAGATGGAAATGAATTCACATTTTTCACAGCAATGGAAGTAATCAAAACATTTTTTCATTCAGAAACTGTTGGGCTCTGAGAATTCACACAGGGACCATTCTTCATCCTCTCTTGGTACAAAACTTATTTTCCCCAGATTTTATCTTGTCACTTACAAGTTCCCTGCTTTTTTAAGACATCTGTGAAAGTTGACAAAGTAGAATAGAACAGAATAGAATAGAATAGAATAGAATAATAGAACATTTCTGTTGGAAGGGACCTACAACAATCAAGTCCAACTGCCTGGATACATGTGTAAAAGAGTGGGTATCTTGCCCAGAATATCAAAAAATTTAATAACATTGAAACCCACTGTTTTAGTTATTCTTTAACAAACTTGTTTGCCCTTTTAATCACATTTATTTCTACGAGTTTCTGAAGATATTTGCCCATCTTGTGTTTTTGAGATTATTTTCTGTTACACAAACCCTTATGCCTCAATTCAAACACTGTGTTCATTGATGACAGACAAGTTATATGTCATTATAGCTAACTATACTTTCCATTCAGGACCACAGCTACTAGTAGTGATATATGATGACAGTTTTTGATATCAACAAAGAATGAAATGAAAGCAACTTTTGGGAAATTAAGATAATTTCAGAAAAAAGAGGGAAAAGACATTAAGGGATTTTAGAAATTTTATTTTTCTTAAATGTCAATGGTACATCTTTGGTTAGTGATCTACATTCGAATTAAAGCACCATGAAATGTCTAAGTAATGTGATTTATTGACATGTTAAACATTAGCATTTCTATGCTTCTTCTTGATCTACTTTTGGTCCATAGGGAAAAAGGAAGGGGAAGGAGAGGGAGACATTAAGTACGTGTGAAATCAAACAGGTTTTGAGTTTCTAGAGCCTTAAATTTTTGTGTTTTCAGTAGATCCCAGTACCTGTCATTCTGGTCTGAAAATATTTTTACAGCTACTGCTGTTGGTTTTTATATGGGCAAAAGGTCATGGAAAGCCATTAGTGAATATTTTCAATAGTGAGACAGCAGCCATAGATTTTTCATCCTTTTACAATAAGTTCTGAAAATGTATGCATGCTCACCAAAAGTCCATTTTAAGGTACAGAGATAGCTTTCATAGATCATGGTGGAACTTAAACACATTTTTTCTATTTAGCTGACTAGACTTTTGATCTCTTTTCCCTTGACCTGCAGAGGCTAATAAGACAGATAATGAAACATTCCAGATACCTAAATAGTTTCTGTAGTTTGCCTTTTCCTCAAGGAATATTAAAAATTATTTCTGTTACCATAGTCTCCATGATTTTAACTACGTCTGATTGACATTTAATCTCTGCATGTTAACAGCAAAATGGATTATAAAGCACACAACCTTTTCCTAAAAAGAGTAGAAAAGAGACCCAGATACTTAGTTCTCTCAAGCAGCAGTACAATGCTATTTTTTGTACATCTAGCAGCCAGATGGTTGACCTCAGGCAAGAAACAGATATTCATAGTTATCTATCAGGTAGATATTCATATTAGGTTCTATTTCATTGAAGGTCTTTTTCTAAGCATCTTTTCAAGGCTGATTCAAGTCACATGACTGCAGGTAGAGTCATGACTCATCGAAGTAACTAGGCTGTCCACTGTTAGACTTTCTCGACCCACAGAATTGGATGCTTCCTGTAGTTCCCATCATGTCTTACCATCATAGCACGTAATGTTTGTCAGACTTTCTCAGTTAACTTTATTCTAAATAATCAAGCCAAAAGGAGGACGATCTAAGACATAAAATCATGCACTGTAATCCTCTGCAAACCAGGAATGAGTGAGCAAGCTCGTCATCTAAATTCTGCTTTGGAGAAAGAGAGTAAGCCAATCTTCTTTTCAGTGAGGAAAGGTCCATATAAGACTTTTGATGCAGCTGAACTGCCTCAACTAAATTACTTCTCTATTACTCTGTACTTCAGCTCAGACTACTCAGATTTGTTCTTTAGTTAGGGAATCATGTTCCTCAGAACTTCTTGTGACCTTATAATAGAGCTAGATTTCCAATTACTGGTGATTTCCTCAGTACTTACAAGACCTATCCTATCTGCAATAAGGCATGAATGTTGCTTGTTCTGTTTGGGAAGATGGTGCCAATATTAGTATTTAATAGTCTAAAATATTCCCTAGAAACTATGTAACAGTTTCTAATATGCACTAGGAAAATTCAGTGCCATAAAGAAGGTGGATTTTGCTTATCCATCTTCTGAGTTTAGCAGTTCTTAGTAGAAAATTATCCATTGATTTGGATAGCTGAGAGCATGAAGACTACTTTAATCTATGCCAACTGCCAATAGCCCAAGGCTTACTGGGCCATAGGGAACCAGGCAGGCACATTTTTATTTGTCTGCCCTTCCATAGAGAAATAAATGATTTTAATTTACTTCTCCAGTTTAGTAGTTGATTTTCTAATTAATTTGGCCATACCAACATTCCAGCGCACAGTAAAATGTGTCTGAATTGGCAGAACTATGCAAAAGCTGTGCTTGCAGTACTTGTGTAGCTCTGATTCAAATTCCTCCCATTAGCTACCCAATTAAGCAGAAGGAAGTTTAAATTACCAGCCTCCAACTTTATTTATTTATTTTTGCAGAAGACTAGTAGTTAACCATGTTTAAACTCCAATGAATAGTAAGAGAGTATATACCAAATTCAGCTATGAAAGAGATGGGGAAAATCAGAAATAATTAAAGGAAGTGAGAAGGAAAGAAAACACATTACCATTGGAAAATAATTTCTTACTTAATTATGGTCTAATTCAGTGAGTTATTACACTTCCATTTTAAAAGAAATGTCTGATAATTAAGTGGCTATTAAAACAAATTGCTCATTAGTTTGGGGAACACAGACACCTCTTTTATTGAAAGTCTACTTCCAAGTTATATAGCTTTAAGCAGATATTTCTTTTTCCAGTAACCCAACTCAGTGGAGCCAGATATACAAATAATATGTTCCATGTGAATAAGAATAGCAGCTAGAGCTCACTCTGGAAAAGAGAATAGATCTAAGCCGCTCAGGCATACTCTTAGGAACAAGTGTCTTTGCTTTCCATTATACTGAGAATAGCATTGACTGCCTAGTCACAGGGAGATAAATTCTTTCCTAAATTATAATGTTGTTTGTTTTTTTTTCGAAAACAAACTTCTTACTACACTGATTTAAAACTTTATTTCTGTTGGCCTGAATAAAACAATAAAAGTCCTTTTCAAGATGGATGTGCTGGTAATGATCACAACTGAAGAGCATATCCACTCAAGAATATTCATACGAAAGTGTCGCTGTTTGTACCAGGAGCGGAGAGATGCAGCAACACACAAATTCAGCAAGAGAAGGTCAAGAAGCGGAAGAAGAAGCAACTTGTTTAATTTATAACCCCATTTTATATACGATAGCCCCATAAGGCAATTGGTCAGTGATCACCCATCTCCTAGGGTGATTGGCTAAAGTCCTACAACACCCATTTCAAAATATTTCTCCAATGTACCATAAACAGAACTTAGCAAAACACCAGGTGTTGGTCCAGCTTACAAAAACCATCCTACTGTTTTTCATAATGGGTGAGAAAGGCAGGACTCTCACCAAATATTGTGAGAACCTGAGAAAATCCCTCTGCTAACAGCTTTTCAGCATCCACAGAAGTTTGTTTATATTAAATTCAGCTATTAAAAAAAAAAAAAAAAAAAAAGGTGATCTATACAAATATTTACGCAGTCCTATTCCACTTGCCACTACTAGTGCAGGTTACACTTCCTTCTTTTACTTAAAACTAATGTAAGAAGAAAAAATTTTTGTAAGCTTTCTGGATCTTGTTTTTCTTGGAACATTGTCTAGAAGTAAAGGATTTTAATACTTAAAGATAGCTCAGAAATCTTGATTGTCTCTGCCCTGTCTAACTGACTGAGTTTCTGAGTAAAAAAACCTCAAAACAGTTTTGGTATTTGATTTATTTTGACAAAAAGTGACTCAGGCTCTTGATTCATGAGGTCATCTGCAAAATCATAGTATTTGAACAAGTAGTTCCTTTCTATACAAAGAAGTCACACCATAAAAATAAGTTTTTAACTATATTCTTCACATAGGGTCAAGAAGATAATATGGAATTAAATATTTAGAAAGGAAAAACAAGAAAAAATTATTATTCTTTCTTGTTTTAAGTTTGATTTTATTTATTGTTTATTCATTTACTCATTTTGAAACCTCATATTTTATTGTTTTTTAAAAAAGAGAACTGATTAGAAATAATAATTAGGAAATATGAACTTCATGTAATAAGTTTGCATTAGTCAAAACACCACACTGACTTAAAAATATTTAAATAGCCAAAAACAAAGTGAAGGGATTCATGCAGCTGAAGACTATAATTAGAAATTGTACTTTTTAAAGTTTTTTAATTGTGGAAAGATGTCCTATATAGTGTAAACTTGCCTTTAAAAATCTTTCTTATTTTACACTCCCATTTATAGCTTGTTATTCTGGGGTTTTGTGCTTTGCTAGAGGCAATACATGACACCCACATGGTTGCATGTATCTCATATAAGACTGACATAAGAGTCTACCAGATAGAAAATATTTTACCTCAGTATGAAGTTGTGTAATTCATTGGCTTCACATTTTGACTTTCAAGGGAAATTTCAAGGACTGACATGCTCTGCATATGAAACAAGAGTAATATTTTTTGCATGTGTCCAGAAGTTACTGATGGTTGCTTCCCACTTTCTCCGTTCTCTCATGTGTGTACGTATATGTGAGGGGGGTATGCAGACACATGGAAGCACACATAAACATACGTAGACTTAAGGGACACAGGCTTACAATATTTTTTTCCCTGTATATATATTTCAAATACAAAAAACCCACAAACCAACCCAATTCCCACTGAGAATATAGTATTTGGTATATCATCTTGACAAAAAAGAAGCAGCAACTGCTTACAGTGGCTTCTGGTATTGTGTGTCAGGAAAACTAAGTTTCAATGGTGCCTAATTAACAGAACTTTATTCAGTCTTCCCCTCGGAGCAATGAATGTCTTTGCACCTGATAACAGATGTACTTCCTGGGGGTCCTAGTGGACAGCAAGGTGACCATGAACCAACAACGTGCTCTTTGGACAAAAAGGACAATGGTATCCTGGAATGTATTAGAAGGTGTGTGGTTAGTAGGTCAAGAGAAGTTGTCCTCCCCCTCTACTCTACCATGGTGAGGCCACATCTGGAACATTGCCCCTCAGTTCAAGAAGGACATGGAACTGCTCAAAAGAGTCCAGTGCAGAGACACAAAGATGATTAAGGGAGTGGAACATCTGCCTTCTGAGGAAAGGCAGAGGGAGTTGGGTCTCTTTAGCTTAGAGAAGAGGAGACTGAGGAGTGACCTCATTAATGTTTATAAATATGTAACAGGCAACTGTCAGGAGGATGGAGCCAGGCTCTTCTCAGTGACATCCAATGATAGGACAAGGGGCAACAGGCGCAAGCTAGAACATATGACATTTCATGTAAACATAAGGAGAAACATTTTTATGGTGAGAATGACAGAACACTGTCACAGGCTACCCAGAGAGACTGTGGAGTCTCCTTCTCTAAAGACACTCAAAACCCACCTAGACACATTTCTGTGTGACCTGATCTAGGTGATCCTGCTCTGGCAGGGGGGTTGGACTAGATGATGTTTTGAGGTCACTTCCAACCCCTAACATTCTGTGATTCTGGGAGTCAACTAATTCATTAGAAAATTAGCCAGAAATGTATTAACATATAATTATTACTAAATATATTCACATTTTCACTAAGGCATTGTTGGACAGACGTGAAATATTCAAGACCTTCCTTGCATACCAGATGTTGTGGTGAAGGGAAGACATCAAATGCTGGACTTACTGAAGCAGGTTTATGATTTATTTTTTAACCTACATGAAGGAGGAGATTCTGATCTCACTCAGATGAAAGACAGTTTTTTAGCAAGACTATCTTCATTTTTAAGTTTAATATACTTACACAAGGAGAGCTATGAATAAAACCTGGTCTTGGGAGAGTCTGAGCTCCATATGTGCAGATTATAGGGAAATTGCCAGGATTGCAACATTTGAACATAAAATAGTGCAGATTAGAAAGGACCTCAGGGGTGATGTTACTCAAAACAGGGCTTACATCAGATTTACATTGGTATCCTTAGGACCGTATCTGGTCAAGAAATCAAAAAAAAAAAAAAAAAAAAAAAAAAAAATCCCAGGACAGAGATTCTACCTACAGTCTTTGTGTTAATGTCCTTCCACAGTGATTTCCAACTCTTTCAAAACCTTATGCTTTCAAACCAAAGTTAACACAGCAGGACAAAAATCATGAGTCTTTATCATCACCAACTACTGAGATAACAGCTGCTCAGTTGAAGTCAAATAGTTTATTGTTTGAGTGATGGGAAGTCTGTGCCAATACTTTTCAACTCTACGTAAAAATGATTATCTGAAGTTGAACACCATCTCAAATTTCTTCTTTAATCCTTTCCTAGCAACATATGGTATGTTACCCCAGATACAATGTCATTTTTAATTACTTTTGTTACATTTCTTACTTTTCTGTGTAAGAAGTGGTCTGAGATTGCTTTCAAACCTTTAAAAGGAAAAAGGTTACTTTGTTTTTCTATGTGTCATGTTTCTGTCCAAGGGCAACTATTACAGCAGAGACATCCAAACACTTATGAGAGTGATATATGGCTCATATGGATCTATTAAATACTTATAATACACTGCTAAAGTAGCACAAACTATTTTATTCCTTACCTAAGCCAAACTAATGAGTAAGAAAAAAGTTGGTCAACTGAGAGTGTAAGTAAAATACTTAAACTTTTAAACAAGTGTTTGGACTTACCTATTAAAACCATAAAGGAGCTGAGCATCCAATCTTTTGCTTTGGGAAATTGCTTTCTTGTACTTACTTCACTGTTTACATTGCATTTACCTGTGTATATCTGAAGCCAAACATGTATGTGTATGATCTCTGATAATGCATGACAGGGTAAAGTTTACCCAACTGTTTTCAAAACTTCTGGTTGTTCCCCTGTTCTCGCAGCTCTGCAGTCCTGACAATGAGTGCAGTTCTCAAACTTTTGTGCTGAATCAGAACATAAATCTGAATGTTTTCCCTCGGCTTTTATGATGTTTTATGACCAAGAATGATGTTACGAAGAATTTATGAATGTGAAAACTTCACTAACTACAGGGTTATTGCCTTTTCTAGAGGAATAAATCCAAGCTACCTTAAAGTATATGTATAAAGTTCTCTTCACTGTAGGATTCAGCACTGACAGGCAGTGTCCCAAGGTCTTTATAACTACTGAATGTTTTCAGGGTTGTAAAAGGTGCAAGTGAATCCTGGAATAAAGATTAACAGACCTCCTCAACTAGTCAGGCAGAATACCTACATGAGAAGAAGGAAACTTGCAAGCAATCCTTTTTTTAAAACCATGAAGGCAAAGATGTACTACAGTATTCAATATTTTATTTTGAATTTGACACTAGTTTTGCAAATAAACCAGGTTCCAAATACATATAGACTTATCACTATTATGTATCAGAAAAAATATAATTTGAAGTTTCAAAATAATGTTGGTTTTGTTTGTTTGTTTGGGTTTTTTTACCTTTGAACAAGTACTAAGTAATGATAATGAAAAAATGTAAAGACATATCTAATAAAACCATAAGGGAATTGCCACTGCTGAGTATGTCTCTAAATTATTTTGAAACGTGCATTAATGAAAGTGCAAACTGAACAAATACTTTCATCTGCCTCTGGAAGCTGTTCTGTCTGATCTGTTAAAGAAAACATATTTTCACTGCAGTAATCAGAGGTTTAAATGGGCTTAATGTAATTAGAAAAACCCTTGGAGATATATCTCTTATGAAAATGGATATGCTTTGTAGATTAGAACACATTGTTTCAGTATCAATATAGGACTATAGAATTACAGTTCCAAATACTAACTTTGCTCAGGTACAGGCACAAAGCTCCTGTTGACTATAAAAGGAGAAATGAACTGTGCACATATGCATACAAAGGTCACACTGAATCAGTGCCAGTACTCTAAAGTCTGGTGTGAAATACGATTTACAACTACTGTAATACTTTTAAACAAATCTGAAAATGTGACTGTGGATAACCTTCCTAAAATTATGTTACTAAAGCAGACTCAGTCTGTTGTTAGATGTGCAGAGTTAGTTTTTCAGAGCAAAATCAGTACAAGTTAGTCTGTACTGCTTTGTATGAACTGGAGCTCCTAATACAGAATCCAAGTCAGAATATACCCTCATGCAAACCAAGATTAGAGAAGCCTTCATTCCCGACTTGCACATATTTGGTGTTACATACACACTAATATACATACAACTACTTATTTAGTCTGTGTAAATGGAATTGAAGTTTCTGCTTGCTAAACAAGAAATCTCAGCAAAGAAAGTGGAAATTTTCTAAGTATTCTCTGACTGCACTCAGTATTTTAACTTCTCATGGCATTCCCTATTTAATGCCTCAACTGTGGCAATTTGTTTCATTTAGACTAATACGATGTTAACACCATTTTTTCTATTCTTGAGATTCAACTAATTGAATCTCTTAAGTATATGTTAAACTTCAAGTAATAGCTATTCTGAGATTTTAATGTAAATGTTCATGTGATTGAAGTTTAGCACAAGCTTATGAGCTTTGCTGGAATCAGTGTCTTATTGAACTAAGCTCTCCTCACCCATGGAATGGCCCCTGAGACAGTAAAACGTGATTATTAGTACTGTTTGATGCATGCTTTCTCCCTAAGGAGATATTTTCTGTCTCAAAAAAAGGCTCAGGGTGCAGCCAAGATGCTATTCTAATGTGGAGGATCAGCAAGGAAATTGCATTTTAGCTTTAAAGCTGCTTGATCATCCCACTCCACATGGTTTTGTCAGGAGCTCCTGCCAACAATGTTATCCTTTCCTCCTCAGAGGCTTAGAAGGTGTGCAGTGAAAACCTGCCAGCTGTCTTCAATGTCAGGTGCAGATTCACCAGGAGAGCTAAAAAGGCTTGAGCCTCCTCCCTGGATAGTCATTTGTTTGAAGTAATTTGCTCCTATTCTATAAGCAATTTGACATGGTAATGGCCAAATGACTGCTCGTTTCCTGATGGATGTCATCTCAATAATTTTATAATGGAACCCTTCACAGACACTCTGCTATTTTATATTCTAGTCTTCACGTGGCCTCTCGGTTAAGAGTGGAGTATGCTAATGGCTGTGTAGAAGAACACATTGTCATGGATCTGTTAATTTTTTGTCTCAAGAGCACTGGAAGTCATTGCTCTGTAGTGGTGATTAACATCTAGCTAACTGGATAGATTAGCTGAAGCCAACAAGATGGTTTGCAGGTTAAATCACTGGAGGGTCTGTGATCCTAGCTTTACCAAAACTTCCCTATGATATCTCAGGAAACTTCATAGATAGTTTACATTTCCTTATTTACAAACTGAGTGATAATAATACTTAGAATACCTCAATATTTTTAGGCCAAATTGACTTAGTAATGCATTTCTAAATACCTGAAAGGAATGTGGTATAATTCTGAGTGTTAATATTGTATTTTGTTATTAAGTTTTAAACACTTATGTAAGTGATTAATAAGACCTGGTAATTTCTTATAACTGTGGTAGGTGAGCCCCAGCTTCTTTATCTACCATCTTTTTGAAATTTGTCTATTTAACAAAAAAATGAATAACCCTAAATAGAGATTGTCATGTTTTCATGACGAACTAGCTTTTTTTAATGTTGTTTTTCTTTTTAGACTAATGAATACTGTCAAGAATGGACTGTTGCAGTGTAAGGTTCCCCACTGTTCTCACCAGGGACAATAGATGTCTCTGAAGCCTGACCCCAAACTAAGGTCTGGTAGATTGTGGAAAATGGGATATCTGTGACTCAATATGTGTACATCAATATTTATGTAAAATATTGACATTTTCCATGCTTAACTTGAAGGCATGTTTTAATTTGTCCATGCACTATGATTGCTGAGAACAAAAAACACATTATTCCATTTCTGACTTTGTGCTTTCCTTTCTGCTGCTATTTTTTTATTATTATTCTGTGTTTTGGTTTTGTTTGGTTTGGTTTGATGGGCTGCAATGAACAAATAGTAGTTTTCAAATTAACTTTGTTGGGTTCCTCCCATATGACACTAGAAAAATTACAAGGGTAGAAATATCTTGTGTGGCCTGAAACTTCTGGAAGAGAAAGTGTGGCATTTTGCCTTCATTTTGTTTACTGATAAATAAATTCTAAGTAGCAGTGAGGATCAGCATAAGAATGGTTAATTTAGTTTTAGTGGGAATTACATTTTTGGAATACGCAAGTAAGTCATTTAATGTTATTGACTTAGTAAATTACAATGTATAATCTTTCTTCAATTATTTCTTTTACTGATATCATCATCAGAGATCCTCAGAATTTGCCAAAAATATTTAAGTATATGGTATTTGATAATATACTTCATCAGTTATTGCCATGGAATGATTGCTAAAAATCCCAGTACACTTATAGTATTTTTAGCAAGTGGCATAAGAACATTTTCAGTTCCTGATATCTTTGTTTATTTAAAAACACAACAGTTCTTCCTAGTTAGAAGCTGAGGAGTCTCCAGCTTGCTATTAGAAAGTAAAATGACAGAAATAATTATGTGAGAATGGGAACACTGCTTAATTGAAACAATCAGTTCTAAGCAAAAATACACAACCTTTAAATCTGGAAAGAAAGGTGTTATAGCATCCAGTGTTTGCTGATATTTCTTTGTAATCTACCTTAAATTCTTTAACTACTAAAATAGACCACATTCTATAAGTTTGTTATTTACAATTTTTTTAATTGCTGTTAACT
This sequence comes from Todiramphus chloris collaris, assembly GCA_025345505.1. Classification (NCBI taxonomy): domain Eukaryota; kingdom Metazoa; phylum Chordata; class Aves; order Coraciiformes; family Alcedinidae; genus Todiramphus; species Todiramphus chloris. The sequence continues at coordinate 6,863,015 of JANVCC010010369.1, forward strand.
GAAGGAAGATAATTATATCTTTGATGCCCCATGCTGCTTAATTGCACAGTGTACTGTATATAATTTTGTGTACAAAGGTCTTGGATTTTTAAAACAGGACACAAAAATATATTAAAAAAAATTGTAACAGACAAACAGAAGTGCAGGATTCAGTGTTGAGATAATTGCACTAGAGTTCACCTATGCAGATGTTTAAACACTTAGCTCAGAGAAAGAGTCATTTATTTAGGGTTTGCTAATGATTGAAGCATTGACCTCAGCATTGAAAACGCAGTGTCAGAATTAGTCCAGACAATAACCCATACCACAATTAAAAATAAAAGAAATAAAATATAAAATAAAATAAAATATTGATGTTTATAGTTTTGTTGAGCTAATGTTTGGAGATTCAACTTAGACAAAGAGATGGCCCGTATTATCAAACCACTTGCTTCATCAAGATTATGCAGCATTTCTAAGATTTTTATCTCCAAGGAAACAGAATTTTGGGACCCCAGAGAAGACTTCTTCTTTTAGAACCAGTGAAAAATAAAAATAAAATTATTTTTTGATTTTGTATTCTAACTGAAGTCCATTCTTAATGTAGTGAATTTATCTACGATAAACTTCACATGTGCACAGAGTTCAAGACTAATTGGTAGGGAGGAAATGAATTTACTTTAGTTCTTCCCAGTAAATCTATTTTTATACTAGCTTTATAGAAACAACAGATTTAGGACTGACTTTTCGTGACATTTCTGTAAAGCTCTTCTAATCTTTATCTCAACTTTTTATCTGTGGCTATAGCTTAAAAAGTGTAAAATTAGTTCTAATTAAAGTCATCATCAGTCACTTGATAAAAATAGAGCATCTTTCTTTTCTCATCTCAACTACATGTGCTTCTCAATATTTCATATGCAGTATTTTTGACAAAACTGGCTCTGATGCTTCAACATAATTTCTGTAATTTCTCCCTACATTATGAGTAATAATCCTGGCCTATGTACTGGTGGGAACACTACAGAATGTAAAAATATTAATCAGTGTCTCAGTGATTTATTATGTATTGCAAATGCTGGATTTTTTTAAAGTTTTAGATTGTTTGGATGCTTGGGTTTGGGTGTTTGAGGTTTTTTTTTTTGTTGTTCTTTTTTTTGTTTGTTTGGGTTTGGTTTTATTTAAAAAAAAACCCCACAACACATTGTTTTTCACCTTTGTTTAATTTATTGTGATAATTTACTGTATCTTCCAGTATAACACTGCTACTGGCTTTCATTCCACAAGATCTAGTAAAATGTGCCCTTATTTCTAATTCCTTCCCTTCTTCTCCAAGTCTTATTTGCTGTTTGTGCTCCTGCAACCTCTTACACTACTATTGATGCTCACTCCTCACCCCCAGCTCCTACCACATAAAGTCCCCTTCTCCACTGTAACACCTAGCCTGACATGTGAATTTCATCTCTTGACTCACTATAGTTTAGTCCCTTTTTATTTCAAACAGGTGTTCTTGCTCCTCTTTTTCCAGATGATTCACATTTTCCTTGTTTTACATAGACGTTGTTTGATCCTTGAGCACAGGCACAGTTCATCTGAGCAAAATATAGACAGATGTCACCCTCTTACGTTGAAACATTTTATGATTCATTGGTTAAAGAAAACTTAGTAACTTCAAGACTTCCTTATCCTCCCCTGTAACTTTTCTTAATATTATGAATTGTGAAATTATTCAGGATGGGAGGAGCCACAGGAAGTGTTAGAGCAGCACCAAAATCCTGCTCAAAGCAATGTCCATACTAAAATCATACCTAGCTGCTGTGGGATTTGACTAGTTGACTCTTGAACAAACCTGTCTTGTCAACCTTGATTATCCTTATACAGGTTTTGGTTTTTTTTCTTTTCTGTATTTTCAGTCAGAAATCATACCAACAAAAAGGCTCTTTTTTCTCAGGAATATTCTCATAGACATTAGAAGACTGATGTAAGTGCCCCCAAATATTTGTTTTCTTCCAGCCCCTAAGAAGTCTACTTCCTTCAGCCTCTCATTGACCAAGGGCCCCATTCCCCAAGAACTTTGATGGTCTTTAGCAAGTGTACACCAATTTATCTACATCTTTCTTACACTGGAAACACAAATAAATTTGCAGTGAAACCTGAAGAGTTGAAAATACCACCAAAGTGCTCCTGAAACGTGCTTTTACAGCATATGTTTGGTGGTTTTGCACCAAAGTTACCACACTACTATTTTTCATTCTTTATTTTATAGCATGCATATTGTTGAGCAGCTGTGTCAAGCTTAATTACATTAGATACAATAGCAATAGATTGCTTTTGGTCTTTTGACTGTGCACTTGCTACTATTATGAGACCACATTTCCAGAAGGTTATTCTCTGGTGTTACGCTATTCAAAATACATTATTTACAGAGATGAATTATACAGTTTAATGGAAATTCAAATTATATATAAACAAATGCATATTTTATGGTTGTGAGTTGATCTATTGTATACAATGGGTGATTTTGGCATTTCACTTTTTTTGTAGCATTCATGTTTCATTAGCAACATTCCTTCAAAAATCTAGAATTTCTCTCAATTTTTTTTTTTGCTTTACTACATATTACAATTGTTTATCTTTTGCAGTATGGAGGATAGTGTATCTCTTTTTTACATTAATGTTGTGTTTGTTTTTTTCTTTTCTTTTTTTTTTTTATATTTGAGTGTAAATCTGCTCTAAGCATTAGAGGTTTGTTAATAAATGCAAACATTCTAAGTATATTCTTTGGTATTTGATCATGATTACATAAACAATACACACTATGGGTAGTCTAGAAAATTAGTATATTAACTGTGATTCTCCATGTATAAAGAATGTTCCTTTTTCACCTGGCATATCATTTATTTTACAGTGAAAACATCAGAAAGCCATTCCAAAAAACAATTATGCTTCAATATATTTCCTCAGACTACATAACCAACATCCAAAATTGTTGTTTTCTGAAGCAGAATACTTAAACTCCATAGACCTTCTGTTGAAAAATACTCAGTTTGGCTTATATAACTGTAAATTAGAGAATAATAAACTGTAGGGTTATTGTAGACATGCTGCAAATCTAGGTTATTCAGATTTAAGGAATATCTTTTCCCTAGAAAGTCATGATATGGTATGATATGGAAATATTTAACTTGGTCTCTTATATGAAAAATTAGCCATGTAAGGATTATACAGCTATGATTAATGTAGATAATTTATTGGGATTCTATATTGCTTTTCCTAAAAATACGTTTTTCCTGATTTAAGAAGTCACTGATTTTTTACAACCCAGCACTTTCATTTTTCTTGTTTTTATTTTAATTCATTATAGTCCCACTGGATTCATGATTGTGGTTAACAGAAAGGATCTTCTTAACATCAAACTGTAAGTAAAACAGAAGGCAAAGCTCAAGATGATGGCATATTCTTCAACTGTTTAACCTTTTACTTTTGGAGGAGGAGAATTGTTTCATTTGTGTTAAATTAATGAATGTTACTGACACTCTTTGAAGTGTTCAGCTTTCTGTATTCTTTAGTATATGCATGTATATACTTCTCTTCCCATCTCCTGTTTTGGTTTCAAATGCATAACATTAAATGGCAAACCTTGTTTCAGAGTGCATTTGTCTTTTGGTCACTGAGAATATTAAAGGGGTATGGCTGTTCTTTTCCATCTCAGTTTATTAATGTGTTTTCTGACAATATTGAGAACAGCTAAATTGGAAGGAAGTTACATTGGTATGTGTTTGAATCCCTCTACAACACAGAGATTCAAAATAATGCAAGTAGTGTAACATGTTAAGACAAGTTACAGTACAAAATATTTTTTTGTGGAATTCTAAAAGCACATCAAAGATCTATCTTCTACTGTGTACATGAGGTAGGGTTTACTCCTTTTGATGAATCAAAGCTAAAGGGAAATTTGGCATGTAGCGACCATTGCTTCTGGTAATGGGAAGCACTGAAAAACCCATCTTACAATGGTTAATCTTTTCATGCACATTGAATTGCTTTTATAAAACATTTTAGTTGCATTTGTGTCAAGGTTTAGATTTTACTCTTAGAAAATTGAGCAGAGCTTACATTAACGTTAGGTTTTGATTATCAGACATGGAGGAAAAATGTGACCTCAAGAGAGTAACCTCACTGATGAGCTCCAGGGAGTTCTTAATTTTTCTGAGGCAACTAACAGATAATCAGCTAACATGGGACATGTATAAGTGTCCCATCAAATGACAAGATATAAATAAAGAATAAAGAAAGAGAAAAAAATTAAAACCAAAACAAACGAACAAACTAAAAAAACCCAAACAGAGAATGGACAGAAAGGACAAATTATTGAGATCAAGTCTGATAATTTTTCAAGAGTAGAGAACTGCTTGAACAGCCCAAGAAATTTCAGAAAATGATTCTTCATTCTTATACATTTTTTTCCTTGTGGGTTTTTGTTTCTTTTTCTTTTTCTTCTTTTTTTTTTTTTTTTTTTTTTTTTTTTTTTTTTTTTTTTTTTTTTTAATCTTTCTCTATCTTGTGACATGTGTGTGGATTTGACTGGATCAGAGGTAAAAGGAAGTATCTTTTTATCCTCACTGAAATCTGTGGCAGTCTTTTCAATAAGGCATGTATTGTACCTGAAAGTTTAATTGCATTTGTCATGGCCCTGCCTAATCTCTGTCTCTGCCTTCAGACACGTCTGAAATCATTTGTGTAATCACTAACTTCTGCCTCCCTTCACAGAACTGCTGTCTTTGAGCTTAGAACAAACTTTGGAAAAGTCTTCCTTAACCCAAAGAATTAATTTGCCCCAAATGACTGATTCTTTTCAAACCATCTGAGAATGCCATCTAGGTTTCTTCTCTTTTACTCCATATTAATTCTTGTAACATCCTTCTCTTAAAGCTTAACTACATATGATTACTTCCTAGTTTAAATTGCTAGTTAATTTATAACTTGTTGCTTAACTACATGCTGTGGGGTTTTTTTTGTTCATTTCTTTTATCATACTTACATATTTTTAAATTAAATGAAGAAAAAAGAACAAAAAGACATTTCAATGTCTCACCTGGCATTTCAGAATCACTATGTCAAAATAGTCATTTTCAAAACTCAAAACAAATCCATTCTTACTTTAAGATTCATTCCAGAAAATAATCTATTTGTCAAGATTTAGTGCTCAGGAATGACATAGACCTTTGTTACTTATATGCAGAGTGGACTATCAGATGTTTGTGTCACTTTGAAAGGGTTTCAGAAGTCCATGAAAGCTTCCAACACCAAAGAGAAACTTTATCCAACAGATTTTCTTAATCATAATAATAGTTTCTGTCACCAAGGGTCTATATAAATATATCTAAAGTATAGCATCCAAATGTACAAATTTATCTCATTTTGCATAAACATTGTTTCAGTTACTTATATGACCAATTAATATGGCCTAAATAATTTAGAGTGTTATTACATTTAGGTTTTTCATTTTCCTTGATATGACTTGTAAAGCTGACATTAAAATTTGTTGTTGTTGTTTGGAATTCTTCTAAAAGATAATTCCTTTTAACTGTTTGAAGTTAAAAAAAAAAAAAAAAAGCAAAACTGAAAATAAGTTACTTTATCAAAAGCCAGAAGATATATCCTTAAAGTTTCTAAAAACTTCCTTAATGTGGTGATACTTCTAAGATGATTATTTAAGTGCAATCAATGAGTGAATAGTCCATGAGTATGGAAGAAGATGCCTACCAAAACCTCCATCTTACAGCTCATAGACTATCACCAAACTGAAAGATCATATAATCTACTACTATGTAGTAAAATTAGTACATATATTTACTAGGTACAAAAAACTCGTCTTCTGAAGTTTGACCCATCTCCTCATTTCCAACATAATTATGTAGCTATTTAACATACTTTATAATAACTTCTTATGACTTCAGGTATAACTTATTCCATTGATAGTTAATGCTTAGCTTTTACATAAAATAATTATTATTCCAATAATTAATTTAATCTGTGATTAATTTCTTTCATCTGTCTTTGGCACATACTTGAAGCAATCTTGAAAATTTTGTATCTCTACCTTTCTTCTTATATACACTACGATGTTTCTACTTTTCCTATCTTTCAGGGCTAAATTAAGTAGAACACTGCCAGTGCAGGTTTGCCTTAGGACGCTAGGTTAAATTGTAACTCAGTGGGGATTCCACCAAATGTGACACGTCTGGTAAATCAGGGGGAAGTAGAGAGTATCACAACTCAGCATCCTGTATTGCTCCTAGATTGGGAATAACTCTCATGCAGTTACATATTGTTACTTTGAGAAACAAATCTATGGGGATGTGTTCATAGTTTGAGTTACTCAGACTTGCCTTGCATTGCTTTTCCCATCTTCCCCACCTTTCAGATATTTGAAATAGGCTCAGCTAGTAGGAAATCCTCTTTTTCTTCTGGGTCTGTAATAACTTCAGTGAATATTTCCAACAGGCTTTTCATTTTGTTTATTCTCATTTCCTCTTGTTTCCTCTCATTTCCTTTTGTTTCCTCTCATCTCTTTTATTCCTCTCATTTCTTTTTTTTTTTTTTTTTTTTTTTTTTTTTTTTTTTTTTTTTTTTTTTTATTTTTTTTTTTTTTTTTTTTTTTTTTTTTTTTTTTTTTTTTTTTTTTTCCTTTCTGAATGCTAGTAAACACATCAAATATTCATTCTACTCAGTAGTCATACCACCATGGATGGATTTATGCAGAAATAATGTTACTTAAAAAACCAAAAATAATCCAGTTAACAAACAACTAAAGGAAATATTTTTTTTTTTACTGTGAGGGTGATTGAGCACTGGAACAGAGAGGTTATGAAGTCTCCATGCCTGAGAACATTAAAAAAGCCATCTGGACATGGTACTGGGGAACTGGCTCTGGTTCACCCTGGTTGAGCAGGGGGTTGCACCAGATGAACACCAGTAATCCTTTTCCAACCTCAACTATTCTGTGATTTTGTGAATGATGGGAAAGAGGAACAGTGCCAAAGAATGGTGTTTGTGGTCTGATAATTTATGTTGATATCAGGTTTTTGCATATATAGAAGCTTCAATTCCATAGTAGCTTGCTCTTAACAAGACATATATTATTAAAGAGAAGGAGTATACTGATGTACTGGTGCTGCCAGATGTACAAAGTTTCTATGCATTTTGAATAAATACTGTGATTTTGTGAACTACAACCATTCATAGCTTAATCATTTGGCCAACAGTAGAGAGGGTTCTGCCAGTGCTGAGGAAACACGCAGATCTGGTGATGCTTTCCAACATTTGGATTGTCCTTGTTGATTTCATAACCTTTTTCCTAGGCAACTGAAAACACTAAATCCCATGGCCATTATTAATTAAGAAGAGATTTAAAATCTGTTTTACACATGTTATAATTACATGTACATGTACATTAAAGATAATTATGCTTCAAAATGATGCCAAGTTTGGGAAGTGCCTGAGTTGCAGTTGCCTACTATATGCACACCACTGCACTATGCATAGAGTGTTATTCTGAAGTTTAGTGATCTGATTGCGTTCATCTTCACCATGACCTTCCCATCATTTCATAGACAAAGTGAACGTTATTTGTGATGTGTTAGGAAAATCCTCCATAATTTTATTAATTTATGGTAACAGTCAAGTGATTTAATTAGTAAGCAGAATTATGCTCATCTGCTTTGTAAGGGAACTAGAGAGTGACACATACCTGAAGGGAAAGATGAGCAGATGAGAGTAGATAAATGAATTGCTACCATCAGCACAAATTTAATACTGGGTTGTTAGCATACATAAACAGACTCTACTTAGAGAAGATAAGAAAGAAATGCTATAGGTGGCCCCATAATGGATGAGATCTATAGAACCAGGCAGTGTACACTAGTGCTGGGAGACTTATATAATGGCAGGTGAGGAAGAAAATCTGTCCTGAGATATTCATACAGAAATGGGAAATGTATTTCAAGTACTTTTGCCTGTACTGAAGAGGTACACCAGCCTACTGTACACCACATGAGGCTACCATCACTAGGAACTGAGCATTGATCAGAGTGAATCAAGCTGTGTTCAAACATTTTTAGTGGACTAACCCTGTAAGGCACTACTCCTGGACCGATATTATTGGAAGACCTGGTGCCAGAATTGTGTAAAAAGAAATTTCTCCTCCATTTGATGCTCAGATGTTGTACTTCAGGAAAATAATAGTTCATATGCTATTATTAATATCATGTTTTAACTAAGCCTTATGCCGTTGCTATGTGAAACTTCTCCCTCACTGCAGGGTAAGATGAGACATTTAAATTAAAAGACAACAGAATAGAAAAAAATGAATGTTTACATGTATCTGTCTCTTTCACCAGAGATAGTAGCCTTGCTGGTCAGTTTCTACCAAGCAGATTATCTTTCCATATGGTCACAAGGTAATCCTATGGGTGGGTACATCTGCAGAAGAATAAGACCGTGAAAAAATCCACTCTACTGAAAGGATTTCCTCACTTCATTTTGCCATTGTTTTTTTGATTGGATATGCTGGTTTCTCCTCAGCCTTTCACTTGAAATCTGTGCCTTCAAACATATAAGTCTTAACTATGAATGCATATCATTGACACATGAGTCTTAAAATGGATAGATATTAGTGTTTGCCGTTAAGCACTGGCTGTTGGCAGTTAGGAGTTTTAGTAAGTTACTGCTCATTGTCGGGGACAAACACCTCCCTGTCCTAATTTAGATCAAGCACTACTGAATGGGGATGCCTTTTAAGCCTAGACCTAGATTCAGGATGAGATTAAATATGCAATGCAGATGTAAAACTGGGTAGTATGAATGAGCAGTTCTCCAGGGATGAAAACGGTGCCTTCAGTATCTGTTTGGCCATTCTTGTTGTTCTTGAATAGCAATATGTCTGGTGATCTTGAGATTTAGCTTCTTTCTCCTGTTTTCAGAACAACTGGTCACCTGAGAAGCCAACAAAAGTATTCACATCTTTTGCTGTCTGTACTTGTATGGTGTATGGGTAGGAGGGGAAGAAAAGTACAGTAAGGTCCAAAGGCTTAACCTGACATTGTTTCTGTTCTACTTTTTTATTGTTTCTTTTTCTTTCCTTATGAAAATAAATTATTTCTTATGTCTTTGGTTAATATTAAGATATCTTTATTTTTCACACAGAAACAGGGATGGGTTTTGGGTTTTTTTGTTTTTTTGTTTTTTTTTTTTTTTTTTGTTGTTGTTTTTTTTTTACTTCCATTGTTTGGGTTTTTTTTCTTTTAACAATGCTGATATCAGTTTTCCTAGGTAGACAAAACATATGTTCTTTGTGATCTGTTTCTTTTTCCATGGCTGTCTGAACCTTTCAGAAACAATGTTAACAGTTTTCATTGGTTAGACATACCGTTTCACATCATCAAATTTTTTACCATCTTGTTCCATTCAGAACAGATATTTAGTATACTATGCCACAACATTTGGAACACACAGTGACATAAAAATAAAATAATTGTTTATTCGAATGGGACTTCTTGTTTGACATCTAATTATCACTGTTCATCTGCCAAGATTATTTAACACTTGAAACATTTGCTGTGCGAGGAAGACATCTGTTAAAGACTTCTATTTAATGTCTAGTGTGAACAAGGTGTATCTGCCACAATCACTCTCCATATGAGAAGACTCCAAGATGAGAATACAGAGTTGTTGTAGTACTGTGTTCTCTCATGCATAAGCACAAAATGCATTTAGAAAACAAATCTACAGATGTGTTAGAGTGTGTCTCTGCTAATCTCTCTCCATTCTGCTTCCCAGGTTTATTGTCACCATTCCTGCCTCTAGAAAGCTTGTATTCACTCTTCATTACTTTTAACTTGTATGTATAATTATTGTTCAAATTGGGAAACGTAATTAGGATTCTAGGTGTTCCCATATCATAAACTGCAGTGTGTTTGTCCCAAGACTTCTACTCTGATGATGTAGCCAACAAAATCTTTCTGTCCTTCCTGTGGGTTTTTACAAAGCTTGGGTGTGGCAAAATGATATTTCATAAGTTACTAAGGGCATGTTTGTACTGGTTCACAATATTTCCCATGACAGAGTCAGATCATATCAATTATTCACCTTCAATACATGTACAGGAAACAATATTTTTTATAAATTACATCAAAAACATCTCACACATGGTTTTCTTTCAGTAACAGTTCACATATATAATGATGCTGTATGGATAATGGTGATTATAATAGCTGACAGACAGCTCTAGGTCTGTGGGAAATTTCCATGGGCAAATGCTACAAATCTTAGTTGTTTCCCTCAGTACCTCTAAGTACAGAGCTCCAGATTAGTGTCAATATTTTGATTGTCACTGTGACTGGAGAATAAGTAGCTGCATAGGTCTCTTCAAAGCATTTTTAGTACTGTGAGTTTTAATTAGAAAACAAGTTATTTGCCTCAAAGCAGCAGTTGCCATCAGAGATCACATGTAGCTTTCAAGCCCACTGGTATTAATCTTCTTTGCATATCTTTAAGACAAAAAAATCTTTTTAATTAAACTCTTAAAGCCTCTTATCTCTGAGGCCTGGCTGGTGCTGTAGTGGAATATATCACTCCCAGCAACAATGAGAGAAATCGTAATTCCCTATATAATACAAATCAAGTTGATTGTAGAACATTATGTTCATTAGAAAGTAATAGATTTTTTTATGTGTTTGATCAAAGCAGCTGGTATTTAATCCAGGCTGAGAAGCAGAATGCTATATCATGCTACTTATTGGTTAATTCATGGCCATGTCTACAACTGCATATGCTACCTGCATAATATATATAAAATACTGGTCAGCAGATAAACTTAGTGCAGACAATTCAATGAGAAGAAAAATAAGTGTCAGGACATAGTAGTGTATTTTTACATTTTAAAAATGTAGGTGAGAAGTGAGTGAGAATTAGGAGAGGCTAAAAACATTATTTTGTTCCATTTTTCAGGTTCTGAGAAAAATGATTCAGTTGGGATCGGGAGAAAAAAAAAAAAGCCAAACCATGCTTAGTGGTATTCATGTAAAGTCAATGAATCTATGAGATCTTTCAACTTGCAGGGCATTGTCTCCACCCTGTATCACGGAAAGATAGTAAGCACTTTTCTGCCTCTTATCACTTGCCTACATATATCTTCGATTTCTGCAGAATAAAAATTTACATTTAGATTTTGAAGGGCTTGCAGTTTTTCAGCCAGAACTGAGAATGTGGAAATGTGCAAGCTTACTGAAGTGAGCTTGCTGAAGTATAAGGAGGCAATAAATTCCTTCTCTCCACAGAGAAAAATACAGTGACATTTAGTTCTCTTTTCACTGGTATGCTAGTTTAATAGAGGGGATGGTGCAGTGGGAAGTAGCCAACTAATGCATGAGAGAAAGAAGTACGAAGTTCTCATCTTCTCCATACTAGGCAGTGTGCCATGTAAAGGGATCAAAATATGACGTTTTTGTCTATTTGAAGATGGTTGAGTTAGTGTTTGCTCTTCCCTGGCATTCATCCTTAATACTCAATGGACTTTAATGGTTTTTGACTGTTCTATGTTCAGCCCCAGTTCAGTGGTACACCAGAAAGGCTTCTACAGATGTTATCAAATGTGCATAATGCACTACACTGGTTATATGAAAATTATGGCAGACCAGCAGTGATGTTTCTTTCTTTAGGGACCAAGCAACTTACTCCAGTGAAAATTTTTATAAACCCCACTAAAACCTTTTGGTCTTAATTATGACATACAGTGGCAGCACAGCAAAACAGAGGTTTACCTGCCTTGTCCATCAGGCATAACTTGTTCAAACTTGTAATAAAAAATTCTGCTTAGGGGAAAATTAAAAATTAATTTTCAATATAATAACAACTTATTTATGTTTTCCACCTTGTAACAACTAAACATTTTTGTTATATATGAATTTTGTGAATAACTTTCTTCATACTGGTTCATTTACAATGTTCTTAATTTGTACAGTATTTTGTACTCTTCATTGCTCTCTGTATTGTTCTCTTCAACCTCTGTTGTGTTCTTTGAATGTGTAAACACACACATTTCTATGCAAAATTTTCTGTTGAGACATCACCATCTAAAATGTGAGCTAATATTGCAGCCCAGCTTCTTCTAGCAAAGGTTGCAATTCTCTAGGGATATGCAGTGTACAAAAGAACCATTTCCAACTTTGATTATGAGGTTGAGATTGCTGCTATTACAGCTATCAGAGGGTTGTCAGACAAAATGTAGCAAAACATATTACTCTACCTACCAGCTTTTTAGATTTATGTGAACAACATGAAAGTTTTCCTCGTCTTGTTTCCAGATCCTGTATCTATCTATTCAGTCCTAGTATAGTTTTGAAATAATTAATAGAGCCTTTGTCTCCAGAAATAGGCACTGAAAAAATTCACACCTACCTATCTAGCTACCTAATTTACTGTGTAAATGTGTGTACCAGTATTATTTTGTATCTGCTTGATGTTTCATTTAACATCTCTTTTCACAAACTTTTTGATTGATTAAAGGCTTCTAAGCCAAGAAAGCACAAAATGAACTACAGAGCTATGCTCAAAATTGAAATGTTGTCAGTAGCCTGAAAGCAGTAAAAGTGCCAGCTGAGAGAATAAAGAACTATTCCAAGCTCTTTAAAACTCCAGAAATCCATACTGTTCCCAATAAAAATGATGAACTAATATCAAAGGGGAAAAAAAAAAAAAAAAATCCTGGTAATTACTTGTTTTGATCCCAAATTTCAAAACTCCCATACTTTCTGTAGGAATCTAGTGTTTATTTAATATAGAAAAAAAGGGTCATGCATATTCCAAGGCAGGAAATGTTTGACAGAATGATATCTTTTCAGTGTTTATTTTTAAACACTGGTGGAGCAAATGTGAGGTAAAATGTAGCTGAACAGCCTTGTAGTAACTTCCACATGCTTCTCTTGAAACAAATGTTGTGGAATAGATTGCCTAATGTAGTAAAACCAGCCATAACTAATTTGTTCTGTAGATATTCCCTATATGAATTGTAAATAAATGAGAGTGTCTTAGTAAATGACAGCTAAATTTTAGTAAATATTAAAAATACTGTTTATATAATAGATTTATTCATTTCCTAATTAGCTTTTCTCAGGTTTACTTACTTGAGCTTTGATTTTATTGGCTGGGGTTTTTTTTCTTAAGTTGCATTCAATTCTTTCAGCTATTCTTTGTTTCACTTGTGTTTTCATTTCCTGTATTGCTTGCTGATTAATTCTGGTTTTATTTGAGCTAATAAACATGGTTTGCCTGTCTAAATTGGATGTAAATTATCTACCAAGAAGTTAAGTTGTACAGGTGTAGGCAGACCTGCACATTAAACTGTCTTGCTGTTTTTTTCCTGTTTTAACAGTAGTGCTGTAGCTTTTACAGATACCTTTCATGTGAAATTAGAACTCCATTTGACTCACAGATCCTACTAATCTTCTGGAACTGATGATAGAAAGAGTTTAATTACATACTATCTTATAGAATTCTGATAGAATTAAGATAAATCTATCAATGAAACTTTTTAAAAAAAAATAAGTAACTCACTTCACCTAGTGGATAGAACTGATATATTTTTCTGATTTTTATCTTACTTGTTTTTATTGTTTTGTGGGGGTTTTTTTGTTTGTTTTTGTTTTGTTTTGATTTGGGGTTTTTTTGTTTTGCTTTATTTTGGCTGTCCTTTGTCATCTTCATGTGTAGAACTTTTCTTTCCTGTATTTTTTGCCAACATATTTTTAAGGCAAACTTAAGGTCTGACATTTTCAAACTAGCTTTGGTTAATGGAAACAAAAAGGATGGAAATAGAGTAATACATAGATAAGGAAGTCTGTATACATTCCTGAGACAAAAGTATGTTTAAATTAAAACTACTTAATATAGTAGGATTAAAACTAATGAATATAATGGGGTAAGAAAGAAGGGATTAGTAAGACATACTCATGAAAGCAATATTAAATTTTATCACTTTTAAGAGAGAGTTGTCTGTACAATTTATTGCCTTTTAGATTCCAGGCTGCTAAAAATTCTGACCTTTTCCTTTGTAAGGCTTATCAGAAAATAAAGTCTATAAATCTTTCTGGCTCCTTCTGCCACTCCAATACACAAACACATGGAAACACACACGGAAGGAAAGAATTCAATAAAATAAATTTAACACATCTCTCTCAAGCCTGGGTGTATTAAATTGTTGTTTGCACCAGGTACAAAAGAATGAAATAAAAACCTGAATTATTTGAAATCAGGTTGTGAATGATCTGTTATGACACATTTTCACCTGAGATGTAAAACGAAGTTCAGGTTTCTGTCAGAATCAGTCAGCTGGAGAACAGTGGAGAATCATCAGATGCAGTCAGTGACATGTGAACAAATTCCTGTCTCCACCAGTGTGCCAGCCCATTGCTCATTGCTGATGACTTTTACCTGCCATTGCATCTACAGATATTAGTTAGACAAAGTTGGAACTTACTGATGACTTTTATTTGAAGTATGATGCTAGTTTTAGTCATATATCAACTGATTTTTAAATTAAACCTGGAAGGATTAAAACTCAGGTCTGACATGGACATTGGACTGAGTGCAGTCTCAGCAGATTGGAGGATGACACCAAGCTGTGTGTTGTAGTCAACATGATGGAGGGAAGGGATGCCATCCAGAGGGACCTGGACTGGCTTGAGAGGTGGGCCCATGTCAACCTTGTGAAGTTCAACAAGGCCAGGTGAAAGATCCTGCACCTGAATCAGGCCAATCCCAAGCACAAATACAGGCTGGGCAGAGACTGGAATGAGAACAGTACTGATGAGAAAAACTTCAGGATGCTAGTTGATGAAAGCTCAATATGAGCCATCAATATGCAATTGCAGACCAGAAAGCCAACCATATCCAAGGCTGCATCAAAAGAAGTGTGGTCATCAAGTCAAGGGAGGTGATTCTTTATCTTTGGTGAGATCCTACCTGGGAGTATTGCACCCATCTCTGGAACCCCCAATACAAGAAGGATATAGACCTGTTGTAGTGTATCTACAGGAGGGCTATGAAGGTGATCAGAGGGCTGGAACCCCTCTGCTGTGATGACAGGCTGAGAGAGTTGAAGTTGTCCAGCCTGGAGAAAAGAAAGATCTGGGGAGACATTATTGTGACCTTCCAGTGTCTGAAGGATGCCTACAAAAAAGCTGGTGAGGGACTTTTTGCAAGGTCTTGTAGTGATAGGAAAAGGAGTAAGGGTTTGAAATGGGAAGAGAGTAGATTCAGACTAGAAATTAAGAAGTTCTTCAGTCTGATGGAGGTGAGAAACTGGAACAAGTTGTTCAGGGATGTTGTGGATGCACCATCACTGGATGTGTTCATGTGTTCAAGTCAGATGGAGCTTTAAGCAGCCTGGTCTAGATGGAGTTGTCCTTGCCTGTGGTGGAGGTGGGTGGAACTAAATGACCTCTAAAATCTCTTCAAATCCAAACCATTCTATGATGCTCTAATTCTGTCATTCCTTTTTATGGAAACACAAAATTTTACACTGAGGTGTACACAAGATAAGTCTCACAAAGAAACAGTCATCATTGCTTCTTGGTAGTATACAAAAAATTTTGCAATCAGAAAACTCCCATGTTTATGTAAAGCAAATGTTCTTACAACTGTGTCACCATTTGAGAGCAGCACCCCTAACTAGCCTTCATGATCCCAGTTATGACGAAAACCTTTCTTCTTCTGAAGGAAAATGGTAATACAGTGTTTCTGATAACATCATTGCTTTGCAATTAACTATTTAGATACAGAAGGGTATTTTAGAAAAGGTGAGGTGAGAAAGCAAGTTGTGCTTGTCGAACAAGTTATCAAGATGTTTTATAAAGCAACTATACGTAATGGCAATGTAGCTGTGGATGATATTGTTATGTGAGTGATGCTGGCTCCTTTATGTGCGGACCGTTGACAACTGTCATTTCTCTTACATAGGATCTTTAAGTAAAATGACTCTATCTGTTTTAATATTATATGCTTAATCTATTTTAGTTAAAATAAATATTACCATATCACAGAATCGCAGAATGGTAGTGGTTGGAAGGGACCTCTGGAGATCATCTAGTTCAAATCCCCCTCCCAAAGCGAGTACACCTAGGGCAGGTTGCACAGGACCATGTCCAGGCAAATTTTGAAAGTCTCCAGAGAAGAACACCTCACAACCTCTGGGCAGCCTGTTCCAGGGCTCTAGCAACCTCACAGGAAAGAAGTTTTTCCTGATGTTGAGGTGGAATTTCCTGTGTCCATGGTGTCCTGTGTTTGTGTCCATTACCCCTTGTCCTATTACTGGGCACCACTGAAAAGACACTGGCCTCATCCTCTTGAAACCCTTCAGATGTTTACAACCGTAATGGAATAATTCTGAAAGTAAATGCGAGAGACCATGTTCAGCTGGAAGAAACTAAAACATTGTTAGGTACTGAGGAAATGCTAGTGTCGAGCTTTAGAACTGCACCAGGCACTAGATGGATGACAGGTACTTTCTATTAAACCTCTCTCCTTTCCCAAAGGGGAAGAGAAAGGGAATAAGAGAAAGAGACTTATGAATTAAAAAAGAAACCTAAAAGAGCTTTAATGAAAAAAAATACTAATAAAATGGAATATATACAAATACATGAAAATATGATATTGAACCCAAAACTCAATAGCAATTACATTTCTGTCACCAGTGATGCTGTGAAGCAGGTGCTGGGGAAGTCCCAGACTGGACTCAGAAGCAGATGGGAACGGGATTCAGGTGCTGGATTCTGGAACTGGATTCAGGAACACACACTTTGGGATCGAAGGCAGAGAAGACAAAGTCCTCCTTGGATACCAGCCATTGAAGAAGAGCTTGATGCTCATGATCCTTCTGCTTTATACTGAATATGTCTTACACGGGATAGAATTCCCTTGTTGATAGGTTTACGGTCACCTGTCCTGGCCGCTCCTCCCCACAGGTGCCACCTCTTACTTTCTGCACCCCAACGTGGTTCACAAAATTCAGCAGTGACCTTGGTCTGCACAGCAGCAAGTATAAGCCAGAGCCTTTCTGCACACACCAACCCTTGGTAGTGACCAAGGAGTAACCATGGAGTGTTATCACTTCTGGAAGCAGAGACTGTGAAAATCTACTGTTAAGTTCAGACAGTGCAGTAAGTTAGAAGGGACAGCTGAGAAGTAAAATCACTGAACAGAGTTAGTTCTATTCTAATTCAAACCAGGACACCTGTCTATCTTGTTCTGACAAGAATCTTGTTTAAAACTACTTTGATTTTCAACTTAAAACCCATTCCCTACCGTTTGTATTCTCCCAAGCTGATCTCTGGAGGAATATGAATAAATTATAAGAGAAAATCGAATGTATGAATTAGTTTGTATCAAATAGTTTTAGCTGAACACAAGTCTTCTTTTTTAATGGAAACTTCATGGTGTATTTTTCATTGTCCTCCCTTGGGTGGTGCATAAACCCATAGTGTAGTTAATTCTAAAGCCCTTTGAAGAGGCATTTCTGAGGGACTACTTAATTCATAGTAAGTATTGCAAATAGTGATACTTCATTTGATATTGCTTTAAAACTCAGTAACATCTCCATGTAAACAAGCCCATATTTTATATAAAACTCTGTTGCTATCATACTTTGCAGTGTTGTCTTTGAGTGATTTTGACAGTACTTAGTGTGAACTGCAAGTGAGATTTCAATGTTTTGTTGAACTGTATAGTGATGTAATATATTTGTTAGCTATTATTTTACTCATCTGGAATATTTAATAGTTCATAGCATATGAGGCCAGAATGGATCACTAGATTAATTAGTATGGCTTATAGTGTTCAGTAGGTCAGTTTTAAATCCATTTATATATTTGTTGAGCCTGAAGAAATCTGAGTTAGAATAAAGAACATGGTCTTAAAAAATCTGGATTTGTTTCAGGGACAGAAACCAAGAAGTACCAATACACCCCTGTATCATGAAGTCTTGTAGTGGTGTGTTTTGTAAGCAATTGTGTAACTGATCCTATTGTATATTATACAGAAAAAAAAAATTCAAGAAGGTGTTAGAGAGACCATAAGGTAATTTCAGTCCTGTGGAGTGACAGTGTCATTTCCTTGTCTCTATGCAAATATTCTCTTTTTATACATTCACAAATCATACATGACCTCTTTTTATGTTGGAAGTAAATAATTTGCTTTTGTTGTCCTTTATCTGTGACAGCTTAATGCTTTGCACAGGCTAAATTCTATGTTTCTATTATCTTTTTCACATGTTTTAACACAATCCTGTAAGTCATCACTTTCCAAAAGCGTCAGACCATTCATCTCCCTCTGGTCTGACCCCTTCATTGACCAATCACTCTTCAGGAAAAAAATCTCTCATTGGTCATGCAAGCATTCAGTATTATTAGACCACGACCCAGTGTCTCTAGAAAAGAACTAGAACTGGTTTTGTTCACAGATGCTCGATGTGTGCCTAGTAACATTTAGATTCATTAGTGAACCAGTTCTTAAAGCATTTAAATGAAAACTTAGAGAAACATATCAATGAGGAACTAAACTAACTGTGGTGAAAAAATATGGATTACTTTATCAATACTTACATCTACCAGTTGACTTAAATCTTTCAAAAAGAAACCAAAAGCAACCACAAAATTTCTTGCACAAATAAACAGATTTCCATTTATTATACATTTGGTATTTTTGACTAAATTCAAGGTCATAGGAATTTCTTAAATAAAGCCTATTGTTTATCTAATTCTCCTGGGCTCTACTTTTATAGAATAGTTTAATCTTAAATGTCCCAACTCCATTTCTTTGAAAGTAGCTGTAAATGATTATTTTCCAAAGTCAGAGATACAAAATGCATATTGTCCCCTTTTTCATTTCACAGAAAAGCAAAGGCTGGATATTTTTGGCTACACATTTTTGTTTTGTTTTCATTCTCAATATTAAAGCCCCCTAATGATGTTTGTCCATATTTGATGTTGACATTTTTGACGTGTTAAGCTTTATAGTTGGCAAAATGTTAAATTGCAGCTTAGGTGAATTGATAGTAAATGCATATTGTTTTATTTCTTTTACATGTACTTTCTCTTTATTGTGCTTTCACATGTCCATTTTTCACCCCAAATTGCCTTTAATTTATGTCTGCAAAGTGTTTTTTGAAGTAAGCAGTATGATTTCTCTGAGTTTATCATAGCCATTATTAGCACCTTCCTCCTACCTTGCTCATTTCCCTTACTTTTAAATGTTCCCAAGGAGTTATGGTAGACTTTTTTTCTTTCTTTTTTTTTTTGAGTCTCAGATAAATATATTGCTGGTTGGTGCCATATTCAGTTTGTAGAAAGTAAAAGTCTCGTCACCAGTACTCAGGCAATAGCTTATTTTAAGTGAACATTTACTGTTTATTTATAGTTCAGAAAGAGTTATTATAGCCTATAATGCAGTATTAAATATTATGTTTACTAAATAAGTAGCCAAAATAAAACAGCCTTGTTTTAATAAGGGCCTATGATTTAGATTTAACTTCTTTTGTGAGTAATTCAAGCAGAAATAACATTCTTATGCTAATACCTGAAGCTTTGCTGGCATACTACCTCACTACACTATTTCAAATATTCAAATAATTGTAAAGAAATAGAAAATTCTACGTTTAGTGTATATCTACAGTCTATTATTTAAAGAGGAAAAAAGAAGTAAAGCAAGGTTAGAGTGTGAGATGTGCATTCACAATTGTAATATATACAACAGTTCCTGTGACAGAGGTGAAGTACATCACACATTATATATCTTGCTTTGTATTGTGTAGCAAGTAGATGCCAAGACTTTTATTTTACTCCTTCTATATGCAATGTTTGTTTTCTTTTGTGACCCCTGTAGAGCTGGCTTAGAGAATATAGCTACCAATAGTGAAGATGGATGGAAGATACTTCAAAGGTTATTAAATAATGGACACATAAAAAGTTGATATTAGAGTAAAAACAGATCTATCTTTTGTAAAAAGGAATTCCTCACAGACCTGTTGAAATTCTTCAGGAGTCAGTATACAGGAGAGATCCTGCAGGCATAGACACAGATAAAATAACTGGTTCAAAGATAAAAAACATGACCAATTTTCGTACTGGGGCGGAGGTAATTCTAGAGATCCAAACAAGAATGTGAAGTGGGAAAGCAATCTTACTATTTTTGATAAAATTATGTATTGTTATTCAAGCATGAGTTTTTGGCTTTGTAATAGGAAGATCTATGAGAATATCAGATCATCAGCATTTAAGAAGAGAAATCCAATAGCAAAAACTGTTGCAAAAATATAGTGAGCATCAGGATGACCCTATCTAGACCTTCATCAAACTCATATACAGAATAAGGCAAGTAATACTGTATCCCATTCCACGATTTCAAAAAGGAGATAGCAAAATTGAAATGGGTTGACAAACAAGAATATATGTCTTGGATGAAGTAAAGTATTTAAGAACCTAAACACTTAAGTGTGGAGATAAATATTTTAGGACCTGTTAAAAATCTATAAAACTTTAAGTGATGTGGGAGAGGGTGAATTAGAAACAAGAAGTAGGAAGTGGCAGGTTCAAAATGAGAAAAAGCAATGCTACTTCAGACAGTGCAAGCTAGCATACTATTTTGTATGGTACAGGGGAAAGCAGAAGTTTATATGAGCGCAAACCATATAATTAATGTAAGAAAAAAAAATCTATCTAATATAATTCAGGAGGGTGATATAATCTCTGATTAAAAAGCTCATAATCTGGAAACCATTGGTGTGCAGAAAATATTGCCAGACAGCTTTGTTCTATATGCTCTCTTGTATGCTTTCACAAACATCTGTTACTGGAAGTCTTGCATCCAAATTACTACAGTGATTTTCATAGACATTTATTTTAATCTAGCTAGTTTGTTCTTATGTTACTCTGTTTTTCTGATTTCTTAAATACCCAATTTGAAGGTCTTGATGTTTTATGGCAGAAATTGCTTTTTGTTGCCATAATTAGACAGGACAAATCTGTCTAACTAGTGACTCTGATCTGAAGATACATCAATTTAGGCATTCTAGAAATTATTGTAATTTCCCTGTTCATTAATATGGATAAACCTGCAATCTAAATACACAGGTCTTTCCAAAAGCCATAATAAGTTACATAAGTGGTAAGTCTCTGCTCTAAGGAAAATGAAATTAAGTTGTTTGAAGGAAAAATAATTTGTCTGTTTTGTCTTCCCAGTTACCCATGCTTGGCTGATTCACACAGAAGAAATGGAGACAAGGATAGAGGTTCTCAAACTCTTTTCTGTGTGGCTCAAGAACTGGATATAATTCAGCTACTAAATATGTTCAGAGTCAAAAATGTACTCATGGAACACATTAAATATATAGAAATATTCTTCATAGTTCTAATGTAAATATTAAATATGTTTCTATCTACACTGTTGTGTAGATATTCTGTTTGTAAATTTAAATAATTTTAAAGTGAACATGCACAAAAAAAGTCACTGGAGAACAGTTAGGGTTGGAGGAAACCATAGAATTCTGTGAGAAACCTTGTGTAACTGTACAAAACAAGAAAGACTGAGTGGAACCTAAACTTACTTTTGATGCAAATTAAGAATATTTTTACCAAAACACTGGGATTGTTTCCAGAGAGGGTTTGGCTTTATTTTCAAATGTTCTCCTCCACAGTAAGCTTCAAAACGCATTTTAATGCAAACTGAAACCTCTTCAAAGATTTGGAAAGGAAACCAAAAGTGAATGCAACCACAGTATTGTTACATATGGAACTTTTTCACACTTCTGAAGTTTTTAGCTTAGTATAGGTTTGAGCTAGTAAAGAATGCAACTATGCTTAATAACAAGAGCTCACAAAACTATATTGATGTGTGGCTGGAAACTAGAGACAAAAAGGCAGACTGTTGACTAAACTTGATATGCCATCCGTTGAAGCTTCTATGTGTAGTTTTATAATTTTTTTTGTTTTCTCCACATCCAAAATAAGAACCGGAATGTATTTAAAAAGCATTATTTCTTAGTGAGCTGTGTGGACATTTGTACTATGAGTATGTAAAAGTTTCATGGGTTTGGTTTGTTGGAGACTTTTTAACAAATATCACATCATGCTATTCCTGCTTATAGAAATAACAATATTTGCACTTTTGTTCATGAAGCGTTCAAAGTCTTTTTGAGGTAGACCAGCATCTACATGTTGCAGAACTGGAAAACATAATGCTGAGATAAAAAATGTGCTTGTAAGTCCCTGTGATACTACCAAATAGATGTGCCTCTGTGTTGTTTACCAGTATCACCTCTGACAATGTGCTTACTTCAATTGGTTCAAAGGGTTCTTTTGTCATAAATTAATTTTGAAATCCACTAACGAGCATTTTTGTGGATTATTTGATGAGAGAGTATCTCTAATGTGCAGCCTTGACAATTTTTGACCTTCACAGATTCTGAGAGTCTGTAGGAAGAGAACACAAATTCCTCACTTGCATAAGCTGATTACTATTAGTAAAGTCAGCATTTAAGGATCATTTATAATCCCATTTGGAGGTGATTCTCATATAGCTATTGGCAGAATCTGCTTTTAATTCATTACTGATGTGCTTCAAATGGAGATGTTGTCACACTTTAAGAAAAAAAAAAAATCCACATCAGCTGAGAAGCTATTGGTAATTCATGATGAAGCTAGCACTTTGAAGTGTAGGCAAGACACAGCGCTGCACAGGAGCAATTCTTCAGGGGAGTTCACATGCTGTGAACTCTGGATAAATAAATTAGTCTGAAAATGGCTTGGAGTAAGACCAGTTCATCTTTAAACAAATAATTCATGCTTTGTATGAAATTCTATTTCCAGTTGCATTTAAGATAGTGTTGACTCTTCTTCCAGAGACTTTGTGTATTGAAGTTGTATTGGAGTTGGTTGTAGCATGATAGAATAGAGTGCAACTACAGAGACTTAAAAAAAAAAAAAAAAAAAAGAGAAGAAAGAAAAATTGGCACCTTACAGGTTATGTGAACTGCTGTTTTACTCAAGAAAGCAGTAATGAAACAAATTTAAAGGCAGACATCTCTTACATCTTATTATGTCTTATTAAGGTAATTAAGTATTTATGTTTGAGAATCCAAACACTTTATTGTACTAGTGCAAGTAACGCAAACAGAAGGAAACTTTTGCTGTGTTGTAATAGCAAAGCATCCTAAAATACATCTCAGATACTCACAGGTCATGTAAATTTTTTCTCTGTAAGCATCTCTGACCTAAAATACACTTTTTCTTGATACTTTTAAGGTCTAGAGAAAGATGGTTCAGTGTAAAAAAAATAGTAAAACTGGTTGTATCACTTCTTAGCTTTATTAATAACTTAGCTTTAATCACTCCAAACATCACCAAACACCCCAAAAGCACATACCAGATTCAGTGTTACTTCACCTCTTTAATTGTGAACTATGTATTCCTTTGAAGTGTAACACCAATTCTTAGATGTATTGTAAAATACTACTATTAGTAAACTATTACTAGACTATTTTAATCTCTAATAGCAGACATGTATGAGAAAGGTAACCAAGCAGACAGAAAAATCTACTGTCTACTCAAATATTGAAGATCTCTTGTTGTTAATTTCATAACCTAAAAAACAATTCCTTGTCTTATTGTAAATTTTGTGCAGCTATTTAACTTTATATGCTTTAGGTGATATATTTTGGCATTCATTTGCATATTTGTAATTTAAAAATCATATTATGAACACCAGAGAAAAAATAGTTTTATTGGTTTTGCCTCTGGAATGTTTTTCCTTAAATACATTAATCTGAATTTTGTGATGTCTCTCTCTGTTAATTGTTAATTGTAAGTTATATCAGCAGAGATTAATAAACACTTCCTAGAAGATTTTCTTCTGTTTTTAAGAATAACTCTCTCTTCTGTAGTATTTTCTGATATTTTAATCCTTTTAAATATTTGGTAGTCTGTTTTATTATTTTATTCCTCAATTTCCTTTAACATTAGATGTCTCTGTTTGTTTCAGGCTTTTTTTTGTTCGCTTGTTTGTTTCATGTTTTTTCAGGAATGTAATTATATGTTATAGAATCATAGAATCATTGAGGTTCAGCATGAACTTGTACATGGTAGCAACAATTCAAAAGCAATATTTTTTTTCACTTCTCTCTTTTCTTTTAGAAATTTTTTACCCACTAAATAATCTCTTTTGTAATCCCTTTTTTTAATACTACATGAATTAATGATGTAAGATATTTAGGTTTGGGTGAGGTGTTTTGGTTTTTTAGAAAAAAAAAAATTTCATTGTGACGAATTTTTGATGCAATAGATCTTGTAGGGACATAAGAACTTCAGAAGAAATCACTAAATATTTTGATGACTTCAATTTGAGTGTTGTTCCCAAATATTATTTGTTACTACTTCAGCAGGCTTTAAAAAATTGACCAAAGAGGTTCCTTTAGAGAACAATGAATATTGGTATTTCGGAAAGAGAATGCATAATCTGTTACGTAAAACCAGACAAATATTTATTATAATTAGAATGACACTTCCACACTCTTTAAAACTTTCTAGCAAAATGATTACTTTGGCCAGTCTGTTGTGGCCTCATGTTATGTGGTGTTTTGAGGCTAAAATTGTACTACTAGATTATATACAGTTTCGAGTTTTTTGTTTGGTTGGTTTTGGTTTTTGTTTGCTTGTTTTTTTTCTTTTTGTGTTTGTTTTTTTTTTATTTGTGTTTTTTTTGTTTTGGTTTTCGGTTTGGTTTTGATTTTGTTTTCTGTTGTGTGTTTGTTTGGTAATTTTTAAAAATTATTTACTGTTGAATTATGTAAAATAGATGAATTAGGCATGCAAATTATTATTTTCTCAAGATGTTAAGTTCTTATTGTCTGTACTTATTCCATTGTTTCCTCAGTTCAAGAAGAACAGGGAGCTGCTTGAGAGAGTGCAGTGCAGAGCCACAAAGATGATTAAGGGAGTGGAACATCTTCCTTCTGAGGAAAGGTTGACGGAGCTGGGTCTCTTTAGCTAAGAGAAGAGGAGACTGAGGGGTGACTTCATTAACGTATATATATCGTATATATATTTTTAAAGGGTGAGTGTCAGGAGTATGGAGCCAGGCTCTTCTCAGTCCTAACCAATGATAGGACAAGGGACAACAGGTGCATGCTGGAACATAGGAGGTTGCACATAAACATGAGAAAAAACTTCTTCACAGTGAGAGTGACAGAACAGTGTAACGGTTTGCCCAGAGAGGTTGTGAAAAATCTGCCTGGACGAATTCCTGTGTGACCTGCTCTAGGTGGTCCTGCTCTGTCAGGGAAGTTGGACTAGATGATCTTTTGAGGTTCATTCCAATACCTAACATTCTGTGATTCACCAGACTGAAATTTCAAACTTCTTCAAAGGACATTTCAGAAAATACTGAAGGAATAATCATAATTTATTGTTTGGTATGGTAAAGAGTTGTTCCCTCTTCTTTGACTTATTTGTCATATTATGAGGGGGAGGGCTGTGGTGTTCAGAAACTGCTCACATTAACAGATTGATGGTGGGAGAGGGAATGGGGTGATGGTAAACTGAAAACAGGTCTTTACCATATGGTAGTGGTTATAAAATAAATTGTGATCTATGCTGGATGTGCTATTACTGGATTATTCCCTTATATAGTTTAATAAATCTGTAGTCTAGTCAGATGACATTTTAGGACAAGATGGCCAATCCTTAATACCAAAAAAAAGACAAGAAAATTGAAATCAACAAATTTTCATAAGTTTATTTCATTGTATTTCATGAGCTTTGAAAGATGTAGAAATAATACCTACTGATCTGCATATAAAGAGGTATGAAAAAAGCAAGGATGTGATTTGAAGGAACACCTTTCAGTATGTTTTTCAAATTTTACTTGGTCTTAAGATGAACTTTTCTTTCTGCTTCAGCATTTACATGGACAGAGAGCTAATGTGTTCAACTGAAATTACTACTGCTCTATGTCTAAATGGTGACTTTGTGTGGAAAATAGGAAAATGTATGTTCTTCAGTTAATGCAGAATATCATACTACTTTATAAAAAAACAGCTTTAGGCTTTATTAGACATGTCCTTTACTACTTAGTAAAGAATAAATAAATTTTACTCCATCTGATCTAAAACACCTAATTCTGCTAGGTCGATATTTATGCCCTTATTTTTTTCCTCTTCTGAATAATGTAGCTACCTGAGAAACATGCATGACTATCTTACTTTCCCAGATATTTTGCATATTCTCGGGGTTTTTTAAGCCTTAAAACAATGGAATGCATCTGAATTTTAAAACACAGTGTAATAGCAGAGCAATAAAGCTTCCCCTGCTCAACCACCTACATACATAGTAATTCCAATTTGTCTGCTCTTACACACATGTATGAAAAAATGTCTTTGCAACAGAGTAGAAAGTACACAAAAAAGGTTGTCATGTGCCTCTTTCTGCTTGAAGTTCTTGGGCTTAATGCACAAGAATATTGATTCATAAAAAGAAATCCAAGGCAATACACCCTGAAGGAGAAAACTGTATCAAAAGCTTTTTCACTTAAGACATGTATGTCAGGAAATAAATATTATGAGAATGTTAACTTCCAGTTATTGTATCTTATCTAATACCTGAATGCTTGAATCTAGAGTTTGCTTATGGTATCACCCAACCAACTTGCTCTCATCTTTCAGAAGAATGACAGTAATGATGATTTATATGTAGAAACACATCTTTTATTAGCAGGTTCCTAAAGCATCTTAGGAACTCACTTAGAAACTGTACACATTATTCTCCAGGGAAATTCTGTTTTCCTTTACACCTCACTCATTGAGAAATATACTTTTTAAAAAATGTAACACATGAGAATACTCTGTGCCATTTGCTCCTCGAGTCATTAGTAAACAATACTAATCTGATTTAAATTTATAGTTTAAACACCTTAAAATAGCACTAGTATACAAGGTTAGTTCTGTCAAAATCCCACAAACTGTAAAGCCATCATGAAAATATAAGAAATAATGACCTCAGACAGAAATAGTAGTTTGATTTTCTTTTTCCACTTTACTGAAATTTGCTCACTTTTTTGTTGCACAGAAATTATTGGAGAATACAAGCTCTTTTCAGAAGCTGTTCTTAGAATAAAGGAAGATCAATAATAAGTATAAAGTATTAATCTTTCAAGTTTTTATTGATATGTAGATTAACCATCTATAGCTCTGATGTTACTTTAATGTTTTAGAACTCAAAATTTTAAAGTCCTTTCCCTCCTTGGGAAAATGCAAATTTTTTTTATATCATTCAAAATGTAAGTCTTTAAAGCTGAAACTTTCCCTTCTTATTCTTTTGCCGACATACATGCACATGCATTAATATACTTGGGAGGAAATGTGGCTGCAGTAGCGAAAAGAGTTTTATATTACCAAATAGCAGCACAATAGCAGAGGATCTGTTCATAGTGATGGTTGTTGCTGGCCACTGCATATGTGCTGCAAAAGTTTACTTCAGATTAGCTCCAACTCTTTCTGTGGATTGATTAGCAATTAGTAACTGGCAAAGATATTCCATCATAGTTTCAGTCAAAAGGAATTCAAGCTTTCTGTTCTGAGATCAACGCCTGATATTAACTAAAGCATAGGAAAGAGATATGTTAAAAAGATTGTCCTTGATCAAGCCTAAAGTATTAAATGCTACAAAATCATTAGCTGACATTGTCAAATTCAGCAAGTTCATCTTTCTTCTTGAAAAAGTTATGAGATGTTATATTCAAGTAAGTTATTTATATATAGATTTGAAATCACTGCAGAAGGAAGACTGCAAAAAAATCTCCTTTCAAATTCTGCTTTTTCTTTTTTTGCTTTGTCTGAGGTAATCTAGAGGTCCATTATTGCAACAGACGAATTTTAGTTTTGATTGCCTTCCTATACTCATGCACCTGCTTAACAAAAGCAGTGAGAGAGTCTAAATAACAAGCAATTTCTGTGTGAAAAGCCTTTGAATACATCAAAGTGATATACATTGATATTTGAATATAAGAAAACCGTGTTGAGCAGCTTTTTGAGAATCTGTCTCTGAGCAATGTATGAGAAAGCCAAAAAGTTAGAAATTTGACCTGTAGAGAAATAAGATATTGGAGAACAGTAGTTCTGTGAACCATTCAGAACTCGGTGTTCTGGAAAGCTCCACTCTATATGCACTTCCATACATAAAAAGAATACTTATAAGGGTTAAATTCACCCTTAAAAGGAAGCTATGTGATCTCTGGGTCTATGTGCAACAGAATTTTTTGAGATTTCCTTATTAAAATGGAGTGAATTCTATTGAAATTCTACCTTGTCTCATTGTAACTGACACCATCACAAAATGATCTGGTTTAATTATTGCTTTTCATGGAAAAATTCTGTCCTCTTCTATGACAGGTATGTCACCTGTGGTAACAAGTTTGCTTGTTCTTCTCACTGGTGATTCATTTATGGAAAAAAAATCCAGATTAAACTTGACAAATATAAATTTTGATAATTAAAAACACAGGAGTTTTTTTTCTACCACTTTATCAGTTAAGCATGCGTCAGGAGTGCCCCAACACAACACAACTTATGATCACGCCAAAAGATTTTTCTTAATTGAATGTTTATAGGATGTTTCTTGACGTCTTAAAAATAGCAGGTTTTCTTCAAGTTACAAGCTTTTCTAAATTGCTGTCTTTGAGCTTTTAACTGGCTTTGAGTTTTGTGGTAGCAGAGAGTACTTTCTGAAGGAAAGACAAGTATTTTCTCCAGAATATAGTTTTGCTACTTGCGGTAGAGAGAAAATTTTAATCTTATTACTATAAGTGCATAAGAAAAAAAATCTCAGCTTTATGCTATGTCAGTATTTTGCCATTGTATAGAGAATGGGATAAGGTAAAAAAAATTCTTACTTTCAAGCACAAGATGTAAAACACGCATAAAAGTAATAATCTGCAGACAGGTTATTTTGCAATATGCTCACAGGAGGTAACAATAAATTAATGATGGAAGAATGTACTCTGAAAAGAGCAACGTTAAGCAGAGATTACTAATCTCCTTCTCTCCACTGGGCAAAAGGAGCATTTTATCCTAAAATTCAGAGATTTCTTTCACTAGCAAAAGGGTTATTTTCAGAGGCTAATAATTTCAAGACATGTCCAAACTATAAGCCTCTGAAATGAATGGTAGCTATTTGTCCATTTGACTAATAAAGTTGTACTAGTGTTTTTCCAACAGGAGAAAACAGGAAAACATCTTTGTTAAGATGGATCTCAGTCATAACAGTCTTTACATTGGAAATATCATGTTATTAACAAGTAGAGAATAGAGAACCCCACTTTCCAGGCTTTTGCTCTTTCACAACTAACAGTGTTTTCCTGTACTGTCCTCCTTGTGTGAGATATGTCTTAATTAGTGGGACACAGACTTCAACAGTCTACCATTTCTAATTGGGTTGGGTGATAATGACACTTCTGTTGCAAAGTATTTTAGAATTCACATGAGCATCCCTTTAGTAGAAATAGAAACATTTTTTTTTTATTTTTTATTTCTTCCTATAGAATAGTAACATCTTCGTTTTTATTTGTACAAATATTTGTTACTTTACAATGAGTTGCAAATACAGCTGGCTGACTGAACACACAAAGCAAATGTGACTATTAAATACTGTTAATCATATGAAACTAAGAGTTTGTACATGGGTACAAATGTGCAGTTCAGGACTACTGAGAAGAGTCCTCAAAAACTTTTGTGAACTGGTTAGGTTATATTATTATGTAGTCCTTGTGCAAGAACACAGTGATGTTCTCCTTTAAAATAAATATTCTCCTTTACCTTTAATATTTAATAATTTTAAATTCAGATGGCTCATTTGAAGGGGAATAACTGATAAATTGCAAGTGTCAGAGGATGTGTAAAATTCATAAAGCAGGAAAATAATCAGACGTATGGCATGATGATGATTACAGAAGATATCTTTTCTCAGCTTCATCAATCTCATATAACGATTTTCTTTTAAAGGTCAGAAATAGATTGAGGCCTGCACTGAAAATATATTATTCCATGGTCGAGCTGGCTACTTGCTAATTGAAGATCTGAACTCATGATGTATATGATCCATGAGGTTTGGGGTTTAAATTGCTGGACAGCATATAAACATTAAGCAAATTAATTTTCACTGATTTTTTCATATGCTTATTTAAAAATATAAAATATAAATATATAACTGGAGTGGGGTTTTTTGGGTTTTT